>RCIC01000049.1:0-27500 GCA_018883505.1 Ceratosolen fusciceps
CAGATATTGAAATTTATAAAAGACGTCATCAAAGTGATGCTGAGTCGATTAACGAGGAAACATTGCCAAGGTGCTTCGAAGCGATGATTGGTTACCGCCTTCACCCCCCCAACCCCAACGCCGTCCATGCTTGTTAATCAGTACTGGGGTACCCCCACCACACGCAACAGTGGGGTCTTTTATTATTTTTCTTTTATGTGTATATGCGAAGGGTAGAAGGATTGAGTCTACCACCGTGAACGGTTATGTCCAGCAACAGTGCTAGGATGAATATTTATTAAAAAACCCCACCACCCAACACCCCCCCCCCCACGCGGCAGAAAATGCACACATCAAAATATTGATAAAATTATTCTGAAATATTGAAATTCATTATTAGTTGGTACATTTTGCGAAATGAAAAATAATGCTTATTTGTTTTATATATACACATATTAATAAATTCAGAAGTAATTTTACAAATACACAAATAATTTTTTTTAAACGTTACAGTATGATTTATTAAATATGAATTGTTTTTTTAAAGGTGTTTATGTTAATCAGACCCGATCTACTCATCATGAAGGATTTTGTAGTATTGCTGGAATGCAGTATAGAATCTGTTCTACCAGTCATACACAAACTGCTGCAACAGCTGTAGCTACAGAGTTACACGATCAGGTATAATTATTATAAATTTAATGAACAAAATTTTCATAAATTTAAAAATATTAGCAATAATGTTTATAGTTTTAATAATTAATAATATATTTTTAATATAATATTCTTAAAAAACATTTTATATTTTTTAATTAAATAATATAAGATATAATAGTTATCAAGTATAATAAGATTGATGTAATAATTTAAAATTTTTACTTAAAATATAAATATAATAAATATAAATATAGAAATAATAAAATCTTTTTGCGAAAGTCTAAAATTTAATTCTCAATAACTCAATTTATTGATTTGTACTTTTTAAATTAAGTAGATTATGTGTATGTTTAATTAAATTATATGTTTACGTTACCTCTGAATGTAAAATATTTATTTTAATCCAAGTAATATAAGTTATAATTATTTTATGTTTTGAAGAAATATTTATTTACAATTTGTTTTCACTTTTGTGTGCTTATAAATAAGTAGTTGCAAGCATATGTATGTAAAAACTTGCATCTATGTGAATTAACTTTTAAATAATTTACACATATGAATTTACGAATAAATATTTTATTCTTATATTTGGCCATCATATAAGATTCTGACTATATTAAATTTGTAGTTATTAAACATACCCCCCCACCCATCCCACCCAATTCCTCGCCCCCCCACAGCCTATCGCAGCCCTCCGACACCACTCCTCACACCACCCACACATATTTTGGTTATAATATTATTGGTTTTGGTATATCAGCTTTAAAACAAAAAAGTGCAATTATGATAGAAATTAATTTAACAGTTTTGAAATATCTTATGATTTATTCATTGTATTTATTCATCACTACTTATTCATATTATATTGTGCGTATTGTTTATTAAAAGTCTAGTTACTTTATAAATTGTCTCAAGCAATAATTTATATTTGTTAATAATTTTTTGAATCGCGAAATTTAGATGTTTAATAGAATTCTTACATTAAACTTCGATTATCAAAAAATTATTCACACGTTAGTTTGAGGATTATTATTACGCAAACATAGTTATTAAGGAAACAATTTTGTAATATTTTATTCATTTTTATCTAACATTAAAATAATAGATTATTTACTGCGGTGGTAATCAATGTTCAATATTAATACATACGTTTATTTCCGATCTGATGAAAATTTTATTTACTTATTTTTAGAAGGAGCAACCGTGCAAATCTTATACTCCACTTGGAGCTCTTTCGTCGATGCAACCACCTGGATCACAAGGAAATTATCCGGATACCTCATCACGAAGACACTCCGCTTTTTCAACACCTCAACAACATGGTAAGCTAAGAATGCTTTTTCTAGGATTTTTTAATATAACAATTATTTATTTTATATTTATAATGATTGTGACGAGTTTACCTTTCTTTATAAGCAATCCGTCTCCTGGAATGAGATTAGAAAAGGGTCAGAAAAGTTTATGGTAAAATGAAGTATGATAAAACGTCTGTTTTTAATCTATTGAGTATTTCTACGCTGTTATTAAGTCATAATAAAAAGACGCACGGATTTTCATTGTTTATAAGAGTTTATTTATATATTTTATTCACGGGATAATAAACCGTTGGGAGGTCATATCATCACACTACATGCGTGATGAGTAGAGATATTCGTCGGAAAATAAATGTTAGTTTTCGGTGTCTAAGAGGTACATGTTCCATGAGGAAGGCGAGCGAGAGCATCCTGAGCTCCCTTGCTCCTCTTTTTATTACCGCCGCGGAGTTCGACGCTGTTTCAAATTTACGCGGTAGCTGTATTTTCCTAGGTAGAAGGATGTATAAGTGCGGCGGTGAGCGAATAGCGATGTGTTAAAGGGTGTGCAATGATTGCAGCAATACTTATTATAATTATTTTATAATAAATGTTATTAAGCTGTCTTAAATAAGGAGCAATTAAATACATTTAGTAAAAACGTATTTTTATTTTATAGAGAATAATTTGGTGTTACTATTTAATTTAATAGATTTTATAATTTGTATAGATAAACCTAACAATTCTATTATACGAATTTTACATATTTTTTACATTCTATAATAGGTATATTTTTTAAATTTTATTCTGCGTTATTTTATTGTATGTTAAAATTTTATATAGAAAATGTTTTTTTAAAAATTATTAACTTAAGGTCGAATATTCTGCGTTTGTCGTACAATCACAGTCACAGAAAATCCCCCCCCCCCATTTTTATATTACTTGTAATACTTTTTCAAATTCTTTTATTATATTTTGGCGTTATAAAGTTAACAAACATATTTTTTACAAAATTGGTATTTTTAAGTTATGTTATTCTATGTAATATAAATATTTTATATATTCCAGAGAATCTATATTCAATCTGAAATTAACCTGTATGTGTATTTGTTTGTACTTTACATTTTGATTTGAAATATATTGTTCCTTGTACGATAGAATAAATTATCCCAATGAAACTATTAATGAATTTCGAATTATTTATATTAAAATAAATTGTCAATTAAAGTTAAAATGATTATTTTACAACTATTTGAAATAAATTTGAAATCATTTACATAATGAGTCAAAAGTTAATTCACAAAATAATGTTGACATAAAAACTTGAACTTATATTTGAAGATGAATGTTAATGAAAATACTATTTATTTATTGAATATCATGTTGCTTTTCATATTTTACTAATTTTTTCAATTGAATTGAAAGGGAAGGCGGGACAGCGGAAATCGATGGTCAGAGTGGCTTGGTGCCAGTATCAAGTTTTATGTAAAAGGTATCTGACTCAGGAGATAGTCTATGAACGGATGGCGAAGCCGGAGGACTAGTACCAGCGCGATGCGTAATGTTTGCGTTTAGACAACAGGGAACAAGAAAGAAGGGCGTCCAATGTTGTAAAAAGAACGGCAGGGGGAGGCGGGGGGTGGGAGTGGCGAAGAAAGAGGTATGAAGAAGAAGCGGAAAAATGGTCTGAGATAGACGGAGGAAATCGTGGCGCGAGAGACAACAGAGAGGATGGTAGTGAACTGAGATTGGGGGTTGCTGACTACAGGGCAGGGTAATGGCGGGGATGGGGGAACAAGGTAGGAAAGAGAGTGACAAGAAATCAAGCACGGGGCGAAATAGCGTATGCAAAACAGCAGCATGGATATGGAGATGGAATCACCGAAGAACGAGATAAGAAGAAAAAAAAACGATGGGGGAAAAAAAGAAAAAGACGAGCCACCACAGAGATGTCTGGGAAGGGTAGGGCGAGGGGAGCGTGGTGTTGGTGGTGGGGGTGTGTGTGTGGTGTTTTGTGTGTGTTGTGTGGGGTGGGCGGGGGGGGTGTGTGTGTGGTGTGGGGGGGCGTACGGAAAAGGGACACCAAAGGGGATAAAGCAGGAAAGAAGAGGACGAGAAAAGGGGGGACGAACGGGAACCACGGGGGGGAGAGGTAGCGGGGGGCAAAGGGCCGGGCAGACAAGGACATATGGAGATACGTAAAGGAGACTAAGGCACAAAACAGAGGTAAAAAGGAAGGCGTAGTAGCGCGGGGGGCCGAGAGTCATGAGGGGGGGCGGTAAGCGCAAGAAGCGGCGGGCCCGGTCGGGCAACCGGCATTGGAGGAGTGAGGCAGAAAAAGTAGTGGGGTCAGGAGGAAAGGTAAACATGACAAGCGAGGAGAGCAGGGGGAAGGGGCGAGGGTGGAGAAAACGAGGCGAGTGCGTAAGATGGGGGGGCGTGCAAGCTGGTGGAAAAGGGTACGTATCGAAGAGGAAAATAAGTATAAAGAATAACACAACACCAACAAAAGAAGATATACGCAGAATAAGAAATAAGGAATGTGAGACGTATAGGGGATATAAATGATGAGGACAGAATGTGCAGAGGAGAAAGGGGTGGAAAATGAACTAAGGACGCGGTACGAGTGATACTCCCGGGTTCATAAACCACACGCGGATACGTGGGTCAAAGTAGAGTGTGATGTCAACTCGGCTTGGGCCCCCCCATGAGTACAACATCTTCAACGATACCAGCTGCAAAGACCGCACCAGAAGAGGCACCGCCCCACCACAGAACTCTGGAGAGCTGTTCAGATGCTTTTCTGAGCTCAATGACCACCTTCGTGGACCGACTAGTTACCGTCCATGTAACTATAAAAATGTGAATTAATCGGCCTTTGTCGATGAACATGTGTTGTGGGGTATAGAAGTCGGCGATACGTTCTATATATAACATTTAAGCAAATTAAGTTTGGTTTCATTTTTATGAAATATGAAAAAGTTAATTTTTTATACTGCACTGCATGGTCTAATAATTTTATGCATCTTTGTGATGTAGATAGAGCCATAACATAACTTTTACGACCTCTACGTTACCGTTAACAAGTTTCTAAGGTCTTATAAAACTCTCTTTGGGGTAAGCATCAACTGAGGTTACAAACAATACGTTTCAGCGTGATATTGTCTTATCGGCAACTAGTTTACGAATAAAGGGGAATGTCTAAAAGTAAAGATAGTTTGCACACCCGACTCTGTAACCTTATGGTGGTTGACTATAATTTGAGATGCACTATATATCCTACCCGGATAAAAATACCCATTATGACGCATGTGTTCTAGTGTTAAGTTCATCCTTCCATCTAAAACTTAGATATTCAGATTGTTATGTGTTGAGGTTTTCCCCTTATGACGACGTAGTCGCCTTGCCTGCGGTGAACCTGCCATTTGCACCGGGGTAGCCGGCTTGGTTGCGTAGGTGCACTGTTCGCGGGTGTTTGTAGTACGGTTCGGCGTGAGATTTTGAAGGCACCCTACGATCACCCTTCGTTTGGCCTCGTTCGCTTTTCGATAGGGTAACTAACCTTATAAGTGACGTTCGACACTTACTGGGGTGCGCTGTTTCGGTCAACTCTCCTGGAGGGCACTTTGCTATCCTCTGCTCCTTAATTCCACTCCCTATGACTCTCGTTCCTCTTGTCCGGTTTCTCTCATGTCCTTAACTTAGTTTTTTGGTAACGCCCAGTTTGGTCACCGTTAGATAGAGATCGCTCGAGAGGTAGATAGCTGATCTAGATATCTCTACACCATCCTTCTTCTTCAACTCCTTGGACTTCCCATAAACCTCTCCTCCCTGCGTTACTTCCGCTAGCTGGTTAGAAGACCTAACATTCTCGATTGTGGACAACAGGGTATTATAGTTTGGACTTAACTCTTTTCGTTTTATATCCGCAGTATTTCATTTTATCATACGCCCAGATCAAATGATTCTGTATGCTACCTCGAACTTTTGGAAAATCTTTATTAATGCGCATAAGATATTTTAATTACATGTCGACGGATATGAAAGTCTTCTTGGTTCAGCCCACCTTCTTTTTATCGCTTCGCCCCTCCGTCTCGTCCTCGATCTCTTATGACTTCACCTATGTCTATTACACATCTCTTCTCGTTTACCCCTGTCTTTCCTCGTTTTAACTCGATTATTCTAATTCATTCTTCGTTTTCTGTATTATTATTTCCGTTTTCTCCTCACCTTTCTTTCCCCCTACTTCTTCTTTCCTTTCCTCTCTCCTTCCCCTTTAGGCCCAGCTCCTCGCCAGTTCTTTTGTTTCTTCCCTTCCATTGCTTTTTTTCCTCCTCCCATACTTTCTACTCTCTTTCTGTCTCCCTCTTTCTCTGGTGTCTTTCTCTCCTTTTCCTGCCCCCCAGAGTTTGCCTTTCCTTCCTCTCTTTCCCCCTTCCCCCCCCCCCATCCCGTCGCTTTTTTGCCCTGTTTCCGGGCCCCCGTTTCCGTCTCTCCTTCCTCCGCGTTTGCTCGCCCCCATTCTCT
The DNA here is from genome assembly GCA_018883505.1 of Ceratosolen fusciceps. Lineage (NCBI taxonomy): Eukaryota > Metazoa > Arthropoda > Insecta > Hymenoptera > Agaonidae > Ceratosolen > Ceratosolen fusciceps. The sequence continues at coordinate 6,456 of RCIC01000049.1, forward strand.
CTACACTAGCGGCCCTTCCTCATTCCCCCTGGATTCCGCCTTTTTTATGTGCTTTTCGTTTTTCTGTCGTCTAGTGCCCGCCGGTTCCCACACGCCTCTTTTTGTATTCCCTACACCACAAACCAGAGTGTTGTTTTTTCCGTTTCTATTTTTTTTCACACCCCGCAAACTACCCCAGACTACTTCGAGTGAACATTACACCTTAGTGGCCTTTCACACTGGCTTCTTTGGTAACCGTCCTACCTACCACTGCGATCAGGCAAGCCTCTTCCCACTCACCTACAGCAGCCCCCCTCCACGACCCCACACAACACCCGACCGAAACTTAATCTTCTTACCGCGCACCACGACACCCTCAGCCAAACACAAACCCCGCACGCACCCCCCGCATGCGCCAACACCCCATCCACAACCACGCCACCCCCCCACCCCACACAACTCAGTTAATGTATAATTCCATGAGTGTAGCCCACCAGCACCGCCACGCCACACGACCATTTCTGACCACACCCCTTTCCTACACACCCCCCACCCTTCCATTTTTCATGGTCTTCCAATCCAGCCACCAGCTTCAAATATTACTAAATATGCCTAAATTCAGCACCCCGACACACACACACACACAACTATGATAGCTGCTTTAACTCTTAAACACCGTTACCAGTCGACCATCGCACCTATTCTAACCACACACACTAAGACAACCCCACAATTACCCCCCCAACCAGGCTACACAAATCCGCACCCCAACCACACACGCGCCCCCCGCCACGCACCCCGCCCCCCCCCCGCGACCCGCCAGGTTATAAATTTTATTTAATTAAATTTTTAATTTTGTTTACAAAATAAATTATTTTTAAATGTTTGTATTCATATTATACCAATAATAATAAAAAAATACAGTAGTATTTTAAAAATAACAAAATCTAAAAATCGTTATTGTAATTTTTGAACGAGTTTTTGTTAATTTTAGCCTTGGGACGTTTATATTTTTTTTCAAACCGAATCGTAATATAAAATTGATGATTTTATTGATTCCAATTGTAGGTGGTGGATTCTACCGAGCTTACTGTCCTCAATATTATGCAACACCACCACAATATCAAGATGTATGCTATTCGCCCTCATACTCGCATTCTCATCCCCATCCACCACCTTACTATCACAAATATGTACCACCCTATCGCAGGTAAATTATTATTAAATTTAATTTACAATATCGTTACAATAATTATTCAAATTACAATCCATTGTTGAATAATTTTCCAAAACACGATGTTTTGAAAACATTCAAATAATATATATTAAAATTTTATTATTTTCATTTTATTCCTTATTAATTAGAATTCTTTTTAATAAAAGAAATAAATTATACTTTACGTAATGTTTATATTAAATAAATATGAATGTATGAATAGGCAATATTATGGATATCAGGAGTCAGGCCCTGGTGGCGGTCCTGGCAGTTCTGGTGGTGGTCTTGGCATTAATGACTATCAATCGCCTCCTGGTGAATATTTGCCATACTATGGTGGCTATCCACCACCCCCACAACCACCACCACCGCCACCGAATCCAGCGTATCTGCACTCACAGGGACGACCGTTTGTTGATCGTAAGTCGAGCAAAATTCTTCAAATTTCTTGTAACATCTCTTATAAATTTTGGTTAATATTATTTTGATATTTATATTTATTAAACTGAGATGTTAATATGATACATCAAGGTTGTAAGTTGCAATCAATATGAATTATCTTTAAATAGAAGTAATTATAAATGGAAAGAATAATATTACGAAAATCAATTATAGCAACCTATCTTATACTAAAATATGATTAATTATTTTTCTTGATTTTTAACATTTTACTTTAACATATATGTCAAATGATAGATGGGATAATATAGTATTATGTAATGCATTTAATAATTTATTAATGTTTAAATAATAAATAGTTATTAAACTAGCCAAGTAAATTATTAATAAAATGGTGCTAATGCCAAATATTTGAACTTCGTAACGAACAAATGTATTAAAAAATAGTTATATTTTAAAGTCTTATAATTCACTAATTCTTTTCAACAATTTTGTTCTATTCAGTATCGTATTATAATAATCATTTGTTAATACATAAGAGTTTTTTGTGGTACAAATGTTTATTAGTAAAAATATGTAGTACTTCAAAATTCTATCATATATTTGTCATTTTGAAGTTGTGTCAAATATTAGAACATTTGTTGCAACTTAAAATAAAAAACATGTTATTACGCTTAAATAATATATTTTAAATATAAATATTCGAATATATATGATAATATTATATAAAATACTTATTTTACAATTTCTATACTTCGGATATCTATTTATAGTATTCTTATTTTTAGCTTAATCTTATATTGATATAAAAAAGTATTAAAAGTCTTTAAAAAATCTTATTTTTTTCTACAAAAGGTTTTTTAAATTATTAATTAAGGTTTTCACATTATTTTAACATATTTTCATATTGGTATTTATAATTGCTAATTCTAATAATTTTAATAATAAAAAAAATTTATTATTAAAAGCATAAATTTTTCGATTACATTTTATAAAGAATATAAGCAAAATTTTGTATGTTCTAACAAAAAGTTTAGAATTAATAAAATAACTGTGATGGTTGATGATGGTTTCAGATACATTTCAAAGCTGTCCGTGTCCTATGCAATCGTGTCCAAAAAACGCGGATACTGGGCCCCTTATTGGTAATGGTAAGGGAGCGCCAGTGATATCGGGGCCCGGTCTGTCATTGCCACCCAGCGCCTTGGTAGGGCCGCCGTCACCCGCGCGAGGTCTAGCCGGGCTAGCACCTCCGCACGGCGCCAACGCCTGGGACACGGATCGCGTTCAATTGAACTCAGCTCATCACAACCATAATCAGAACCAGCAACAACAGCAGCAGCTACAATTAAAATTGTCGCAACAAGCTGCTCATAGCAGTCGTGTCAATGTAGATTGTTTGGCCAAAGTGAGTATTATGAAACGTGTGAATAACTGATTCTTTTCAATATAAATACAATAAATGAATATAAATTTCATTAGCAATTGATATTACTGATATTTTATTCATAAAAGAAATCAATAAATAAACCAATTAATTATCAGAAGTAGAGAGTTATGTAATATCAATCAATTTAAGATAAAAGTATCTGAATAATTTTTAATTGATAAGTCTTCTTTTTGCATTACTGATTAGGATGACGTAGACAATGTGGAAGGTAAAATGCATAGCAAGAAATGTGCTTATAGTCAAAAACCAGCTTTAATCTGTAGTTCTGGATATGATGTAAAGATTGAGCAGAGTATATCACCGGCGTGTAGTACGACTGGTGATTCTGAAATAAGACATGATGATTCTGAGCTTCATATTCAACGATATCATCAATATAAAAATCTAAATCAAAACCTTAACTTCGAAAACAACAATGTTAAGTGCGAATTGTGTAACGCTGAACTTAAACAGAAGTGCAGTAAAATCCGAAAATCTGCGACCGTGTCAATTACTGGAGAAGAACAACAAAGAAAACCACTTGATCACATTACCTGTCCATCGAGTTATAGAATTAAATGTGAGGCTGGTTACAAATGCAGAATTTTTAGATGTGAGCAATGCATACAGGAAGCTGGTCAGATGGGTATAATGGAGATGGATCAGGACTCCGGAATTTTAGATGATGATGTAAGCGGCAAGTTAGATACTGATCTTGATATTAAAAAACAACTTAAGGCACTGATGATTTTTAGTTTTCTTTTTTCATATTATTTTTTCAAAAAGCAGCTTTTAGAAAATTTTAATATTAAATATTTAATGCAAGAAATTAGAATTATATTAAAACAATTGTATTAAATTAGTATCTTAAAGTTATGAGAAACTTAATTCACTTTTTATAATTTTTCTACAATATATTTAAATAAAAATTAAGTAAATAAAGAATAATAACTTCTAATACAGTAGTGTATTCATATATTTACATCAATTTATTGTTAAATAGTTCTCAATATATCATGTGAAAAAAAAAATAAATATATTCGATTTAAAATGTTAAAAAAAACTTTTTTTAATTTAAATATGTAATAAGGTAAAATAAAATCTACCATTTATTTTAAGTGAACTTGTAAAGCAATATCTATACTGGATACAATTATTTATAATATGCCATATTTTTATTTGAATATGTAAAATAACAAAAATTTAGATCAAATATTTTCAAATATTTTTTTAGATTTTCTTTTTCTTTTTATAGATTTATGTTATCAAAAGTTTGTCATTTTTTAAATTATTGTTATAAATTGATAAAGTAATTAGTGCAATAAAAATTAAAAGCATTGATATAAAATTATAAAATTTATATATTTAATACGTCTAAAACAATAGTAAAATAATAGGTTTATATGGAAAGGAGAAAGCAAGAGTCATAAGTATACCGAAACAGTATAAAAGTTATCTTAGAAATAGACTATAAGCTTAAGATACTAATAGATTAAATTAATAGTATAAAACAGTTTCTAAGATAGCGTATTTTTTAATTCTTTTTCATGTTTTGCAGGTATATTCATATGTTAAACTTTAAATAGAAACTTTTTTAAATCGTATTTAATACTCGGTGTACGATACATTATAGCTTATTCTCGTTTACGACTCTTTTCTACTTCTTTATGACAAATATTTGAATTATTAAAGCTAAGTTACAGCATTTTTCAATACTTTAGCTTTTTCTATTTTCTTATTTTTGTTATTTATACTGTTTTATTGATTTACTTTTGAAAAAACTCAGCAGATAGCAGTTATTTTACTTTTTTTGGATCTTCAATAGTATTTGTTGGAACTTGTGGAAGTCTCATATATCTAAACTACTGTAATTTTATATTCATCATACTCATAACATTTTTGAAGTCTTTTTTGTAAATACTATAAGGTTTATTTTGTATAAATATTTTTCAATGATATTACTTAATACCAAAATACGACTTTTATAATATTAAAAAGTTTTCTTTTCATTATTGAATACGATATTTATTTAATAATATATATAATAAATATTCTTACTTTTATGTAAACGTTTTTATAGTTTAAAATTGTAATAATATTAAATTCAATAATTGTAGTGTTTATAAAAGTTTAAATTTATATTGAATTGTAATATTTTTAAACAAATTTTTATTATAAATTTTTCATATAGTATTACTATTAATAAATTACATTGTAATTAATATTTAATAATTTAAAAACTATGTTAGTTAAATAATTTGGGAAATAAAAATGTATTTATTCATGAAAGTAAAAATTTATATTATATTAATAAATATTTAATGAAATTAATTGAGATGTGTTGGATATTTAATAAAATAAAATGTATAATATTTATTTTTAACACTATCAGCAGATCGGTTTAGTGCAATGGAAGAAGGCTGATTATGAATCTACTGTATCAGAACCAATGATAAAAAATTTTGAAGAAACAAACAAAAACAAAATGGATGAAAAGAACAATGTTAACAAATGTTTTAAAAAACATTGTACCGATAAACAACAAGATCAAAGATGTCAGAAATTAAATAAAAGAAAGTTGTCTTTAGATAGTCTTTCAGACATCGTTAAATTAAAAAAAATTAACAAAAGAACTCACTCTATTGGATCAGCTCGGGATCTTTTGACATCTCAACAGTTAATACTTACAACAGCTCTATCAAATAATGGGAATGCTGTTGCTGTAAATAATGTAAGCTTATTTTGTACAATTCACACCTGAAATATTTATTTCGATCATATTGTTTGTTTGCTAGGTTTCAACATATTTAGTTCATTCGGATTTGATTAAATTTTAATCTAATTTACGAATGCATATAAGAAAAATTAATCTTTCTTATTTTCTATTCATGTGCATTATTATACTATAAGAATTTATTCTTAATATTGAAAAATTAATATATATATATATATATATATATATATATATATATAAATACTTTTGAATGAAACTTAAATAAACAATTTTATAAAATATTGTAATAAATACACTTTATTGTAAGAAAAGATTATTTTCAAATAAATTTTTATCATATAAATTCAACGATAAAAATTATGTCATTTTTAAATTTAAATCAGACTTTATTGGATACATTTTTGGAATTTATGTATCGAAGAATCAATCTGTATGTATATATATATATTAAATTAAGAAAAAAAAATACAAAAAAGTGTGCTTTAATTGTTCGTTTAATTACTTATTTAAGTAATAATTATATAAATAATTGCATAACTTGGCTATCATATTTTAAATTAATGATATAGAATTATTTGATGAAAAACCTTCAATAATACAAGTGTAATGGTTATAAAAAATATATATTATATTAACTATTCATAAAATTTAAAAAATTTGATATATTGTCAGTATTTTTAGAATATAAAAGAAGTTAGTACAATATTACGTATACATTTGCGTGTGTGTGTTCGAACGCGTCCGTATGTATATTTGTCTTGAATACATTAGTTACATACAATTTAGTTAACATAGTTTCGCTGAATATTGTAACATTTATTAAAGTATAATATGTATGTACTACTAATAAATATGTGTAATACTTGTTAAAGCATAAAAATTCTTATTGTAATATTTTTAGAATGAATATATAAAAGAATCAGGAAGTCTTACGAAGAAAAAATTAATAATAAAAGAAACTCAAAGCTTGAAGCGTAAACTCGATAATTTGGGTTCATTTGAAACATCTGCAAAAAAGATAAAATCTGCTTCAGTGAAAACTATTGCAACTGAAACTTCAATAATGGAAACTATTAATAATGTCATTCAACAAAGCTTACAGATGTCACGAAAAAATGGAAAAATAAAAAAAAATAAAACTGTAAACAACGGAAAAATTGAAAAAAAAAGCAAAAATAGTAGTATAAATCTTTTATCAACCATTAAGCGGGCTTCAAAAAAATTGGATCTTGTGAAAGCTGTTGTATCTGAGAAACTTGGACTAATTAAAAATAAAATAAAAAATATTCAACAAAATAATAATAAAGTTCATGTGAAAATAAAGTCAAAAGTACAAAGTGTTAAAGCAAAAAATAATAAAGTAAAAACAAAATTTCTAGAAGACAAATCGATAGCTCTTGAGTTGAAGAACAATAATAATACTAAGATTTGTGAAATAAAGAGTAACAAAATTTTAAATATAAAAAATAGTAGTAATAAGGCATTTGATATAAAGACTTGCAAGACTATAAGAGCTAAGAATGACAATAAATTATTGGAATCTAAGAACAATATTAAAGTTTTAGAAACTAAGAATAAAAAAATCTTTGAAGGGAAAAATAAAAAAAATAAAGTAATAGATGAATGTGAAGATAACGAAACAAAAAATATGAAGAACAACACTAAATCTAGTATAATCACTACTTCTATTCTTTTTAATAATTCTTTTTTAAATCCTTTTCATATATATGAATTTACAGCTTCTGATGCAATTAATTTAAAAAATACAAAGGTGAGCAAACTTAAGGGAAAGTTGCAGGAAGACATAATAGAGCTAAAAAAGAGCAAGAAAAAGCATAATTTTTCAAAAAAATTAATCTCTAAAATAGAACACTCATGCAAAATTGAAGAGCAAAATAAAGTATCATTTAACAAAAGTCTATTGCTTCCAAGGAAGCTATTCCTCAAACCCAAGTGGAATAACGGTTGGAGTTGGAACGGTGATGCATTTGAAGCCAAAGTTTATTTAACGGTATATTTTTGTTATGTACTTTATTTTCTTAATAATTTCTCTATTACAGTATTGTTTACTTTTTTATTTAGAAAAATGCAAAGTATATTTAACTGATTTAATTCAATTATCTGAAAAAAACAATTATAATTTAATACATATTAGGTATTAAAAGTTCCTTTGATGAGATTTCTTAGTTTTTAAATTTGATTTTTAATATTTTAAATATATAGTACACTTTCATACACTTTCGATATAAATATATATACTTAACGTATAATTATCAAATTTAAACGTAACATAACATATATACTTAAGAACGACTAAGTAGCTAGACAATTTTCAAAATTAATCAAAACCTTTTAAGGATTTTATTTTTAAAAAAGAAAGTTAACTCACTATTTTTTATTTCAAATGAAATACTTATAAAAAATTCGCATTTGAAGTTGAAAATCAGTGGAAAGTACTATGTATGCTAATCCTGAAAATATATATTTGGGAAATATAGTTCAGGGGATTTTTTCGAATATCAAGATCAAGTAAATTCTTAACGATTGGTTTTAGTATGAAAATTACTCTCATTTACAAATTTCTTGCGATTTTCAATATGTAAAATATCTATTATATGATACTGCTGACTCTTTCTAACAAAATTCTAAAACTGACTATGTGGAACACCTTTTAAAAAATATTTATTAATTATGTTTCATTCATTTCAATTATTTTAAATTCTATTTTAAGCTAAATACATTGAATTGAATAAAGTAAACTTTAGGTTTACTTTATACTACACTCAGTTTAATTTCATTTAAATTTATTTTTAATGATATATTTAAAAAATATTTTAGAAAATTTGAAATAATGTGGAATTCAAAAAAATTGTTTTATTAATGAATTATATAATAAAAAATATATAAATAATAGAAAATATAAAAAAAATTTTTGTTTCATATTAAAACAAACGTACGAAAAATTTTGATAGAGATTATATATATCTATATATATACATTTGCTTAAAATAAAAAAAATTGTTATAATCAATTTTTTATTCCTAAATTTTATTTTTACTTCTGCTTATATTAAAATTTATTAAAAAATTTGCGAGTAAAAGGCAATCATGTTTAAAATTGTACTATATTCATTTATACTTAAACAAACAGTAGAAATTTATTATACATTTTTATTTTATTATATTTTTATTATACATTGTAACAATTAAGTTTCCTATAAAATCGTATTTTTGTTATTTACAGAAAAAATTTAATAAAAAATATGTAGTATGTGGTATGTGGTAAACAGAATAACATTTTTTTAAAAATGAAACTATGTTTATGTTCAATACTTTTTCAAAATATTTGTGCTTTGTTTTTTAATGATTTATAAAACAATTTATATACATTTATAAAAAATATTACATCGATTAAAAAAGTATTTAATAAAAATAATAATAATTAATAAAATTGAATATTAAGCTATATAGACAATATAATTATAAATTATGTATTCTTATTTTAAATGATTTTTAAAAATTTTCTATTTCGCCTATATACTGTACGTTATTTTATTATTTTATAGAATTAGTAACACTACAAGTACAATTGATCTAAGTTATATAAATATTTATCTTTTTTTAAAAATTAATTTTATGAATAGTAAGCCTTATTATATTATAAAACTATTTTTTATTATATTAATATCTTAAAACTATTTTTTTAATTAAATTGACATTTCGTTCATCATGTTTTATTTTTTATTTAATATTAGTACAATTAATAACCAATAATTTCAAATATACTTTAATTATAAGATTCTGTTAAATAAATTCTTTATTAAAATAATTATTCCAAATATTGATTTTATGGTTATTTTTATTGCATTGGCAAAGTAGATTTGTAAATACATATTTTACAATATATTTATAGAAAACCGTGAATTATTAAATTTATATATAATAATTTATTTTCAGAACGAAGAATCAGCTATTCGTCGGTGTTATGTTAGTATGATGCATGAAAGTGGTGATGTACTTCAACCATTAGATTGTGTTTTGCTGAAAAGTGGTCCGAGGAAAGGTGATTTACCATTTGTTGCCAAAATCGCTGCACTTTGGGAAAATCCGGACGACGGTACAGAAGCATTATTTGTTAACTCTAATAGTATTTTTATATTTATTTAAATTTTGAATACTTATCTTAGATTTTATTAGTAATAAGTAATTATTAATTAAATTTTAGTAGAATCGTATATAGTTAAAATATTAGTGCAAGGAATAACGTTTCCAATTTAAAGTTGTAAAATAAAAAATGTCAATAACTAATGAATTTATACTTGAATACTTTAGTAATAAATTTTTTACTCTTCATTAGGTGAAATGATGTTTTCACTATTATGGTACTACAGACCAGAGCATACTGATCAAGGGCGTGCTGAGAATGATACTGATGACGAAGTATTTGCTTCTCGACATCGAGATGCTAATAGCGTAGCATGTATTGAAGACAAATGTTACATTCTTACCTTTAATGAATATTGCCGGTACGTTAAATTTTCTGGATTTTTAATAGTAAATTAATAATTCGTGTTATATAATAAAATTAACTAAAATAATTATAACGTCAATTATTAATTTGACACTTATTTTACAAAAATAAATCTCCATTTCGCATCATGGTGTAAGTTTATAATATTTAAAAAAATTTTATTACTGTAAATTAAGTACAATCATATTTTTAGGTACAGGAAAAACCTTCGTAGAATCGAAGAAGGCCTTGATTTTCCAGGTCTTATAGTACCTACAGGTGATCAATTATATCCTCGACAGATCCGTCAGCCTCCAATTCCCGTGCCTCAGGATATGGTTCTATTTTGTCGTCGAGTCTACGACTATCGTAGTAAAAAGTTAGTTAAAAATCCTGGATGATTCGATTAGTTAAAAAAAAAAAATAAGTAAACAAAAAAAAATACAACAGCTCATAACTGTTCAAAGCTGTTCATTCGAAACAGAAATGAAAAAGTAAAACAGGAAAGAATTGGGGGGGGGAGAAAGTTTGTATATTATATGCCCAAGATTACCAGTATGCAAGTGTATTTTGTTTGTAAGCGACTTACCGACAAAAAATTAGTTGAACAATACATTGCATATGACAGTATGATTGAAAATTTTATGTGTTACTGAAATAAATGAGGGTACGGTTGAAAAACGTATTCCGAATGAATAGAACAATTCTATAGAGATAAATAATATAAGAAAATAATCATATTTTTTGTGAAATAGAAGTAGTCTTTACACACATTAAAAAGCTAAAAATGAGAGAAGAAATCAAAGAACGAATATTTTTCAACTAGTTATTTAGCTGAAAATGTTACTAAAATTGCAATAGATATTGAAAAGCAGAATCCAAGGGCATTGACCACTTTAGTGATGAAGAATATATTATTTTAAATACGTGTATTAATATTATAAATATCCAATGCATTTTATATTTCAAAAAATCCTTCAATAATGCGATTACATATTATTTTTCTCTTTTTTTATTTAATTTTGTTCTTAAGTTGAATTTTTTTTAATAAATAAGAGAAAAGAAGAGAAATATAGAAACAATATTTTATTATACAAATAATTTGTCATTTATAAAATATTGAATTGTTTAATTTCATTGTAGGCGTTTATTTTAATTTATAAGAAAAAGTATGAGAATAAAATAAATTCATGAATTTTATAATATTTTTGACTTAATATATTAATACTAATTTCTTGTTAGTTATTTTATATAATGCAATCTAGTATAGTAAATATAAAATACCATTGAGTATTCAGTTGCATTAAATTGTATCTATTAATATAAATACGTAATATTTGTTAAAATTATTTATTTACATCAAAAAATATGCTGATTTCCATAAACATTTTTAAATTTTGACTTTTAAATTACTAAAACATAATGTACTAAATATAAATAAATAATAGTTTAAAATATTTAAATATTAATTAATTAATCTTTAAATAATTAAGTTTAAATAATTTTAAAATTGGTAAATATAAAGTATTAATTAATAATAAAAGTCATTTATTAAATTATTATTAGTAATACTGATAATTTATGAATATGGATGTTTTAAATTAACCAAAGTAATTTAAAGAAAAGAAAATAATTTTTATTCTTATTTAAGTTATTATAAAATTCATGACAACATATTTTATATGCTTGTAAATTAACGATAACTTTTGTGTGATTAGATTAAAAATGCAGAAAATGTTATGAATTTTTGTAAATCGTTTATTGAATAAGATTTAATGATAATAAATAAAATTGTGAAAGTTAATCAAATGGTTGGCATATAATGTGTTAATTAATAATAATAAAAAATAAAAATAAATTAAATTTCATTTAATGCATGACAAATTGTTATAATAGTAATAATATTACATCAAAATGTAAGTGTATGAAATATTTAAAAATATTTTAAATATGAAGATGCAATACTTATAGACTTTTTTTATTACAAAGACATTCTTATACTTTTTATTAGCTGTAGCCATGAAATTCCAAAGGTTAATAAATGTTATTGATTTTGATTAGTTAAATTGAAGTAAATTAAAATAATATGTTCGAGTCTATGTGGTGAGAAATTATTAGAAATTAGATTATTACATACGAATATTTTTTTTTTTAACATCATTATCATCGCCATCACCTTTATTATTGATCATTATCATTATCATTATCATCAATGAGTATAAGAGAAGATTAATTAATTAGACATGTGTAAAATAACTAATGGAACGGATGTAAAAAAGAAGAAATATGTTTAAATACGCATCTATGTATCAAATATTTTTAAATATCAATCATAATTAAGACCAACTAGACTGATCCATTATTTTCATTAAATTATATTCACTACCAATTCATTACACTAAAAATAAATGTATAAATAACGATATTTCATTATTTCCGTTATTAATTTTCTTACTGTAGATACTATTATACACACACATTGTTTCTAATTTCAGAATATAACAATTATTTATTTTAAGTCTTTCATAAATAAAATATAATGAACAATTTTCTGAAGCATATCCACCATTTTTTATAGTGTAATGGACAAGTTTTCAGTAAATAAAGGCAAAAGTTTTTTACTGCAATCTAGAAATATATTTGATATTTAAAGTTTACAATTCAGTAAATACATAAAATACATTGATGAATAATTAAAAAAATTAAATTTAATACTGAATATATACAATACAAAAATTTACTACACGTTAGCATTTCTAAAAAAATTCATTATACAATAAATGTAAGAAAAAGTCTCGAATAATTACTTTTATGCTGCCAATCAATAAATAAATTAATTTGAAATAACTTGCTGTCATAATAATATCAATATGGATGGAAATAGAAGCTTTACAATTCTAGATTATGCAAGAAAATATTTTTTTATATGTATTCATTATACTTCATTTTAATATTCATGTCAAAAAAATACTATAATTCAAATTGAAATATTCTTATTATAGATTATATCAGATTTTTTAATATAAATTCTATATACTACTTATTTCTCATTTTCAAATAAATTTTTTACATATATTTTATAAAAAATGAATGTAGAAACTATAATAAAATTAAAATTTTAATATATGATGAATAGATTCAGTTATAAAAAAATTATATATTAAATTATTAAATTATAGAAAATATTTTAGTAAGAATTATTAGTTAAAGAGATGTTATAGCATTAATTTAAAAACATTTATAGAGAGATTGAAAAACTTAAATAATGCTTGTACAAAAATATAAAAATTCATAATTTTACGGCTATCTTTATAAATATTATTTGAAGACGCTTACGTAAAAATTTTAATATTCTATATTTATTACGGTATAAAGGATTAAAAAGGAATTTTTATAAAATAATGAAATAATTATTTTTTAAAAAGACCTATCAGTATATTATTCAACTATCGATTCTAATAAACTAAAAATAAAAACATTATTTATAATTTTCCAGAATTAAAAAGTAAAGACTGCTGATTTAAATTAAACAACTTTACAATTTATTATAAGCAATAACGTGATTTAAATAATAAATGTTTTTTTGTTATTTTACTTTTAAACTAAAATGTTCTATTTTGATCATAAATACATTTATTTATATTTCTATTTTCATGAGTATTATTATTTAAAAATAAGTAATATGTATACTTATATATAAGTATTACACATATGTGGATATTATGTTACATTAAAATAAATAATTGTTTAAACAAGTTATTCTGAAATTTAATCGGAACATAGAACTGTATTTAATAGCTGTATTTAATATTTCCTAAGTAGGTATATATAACTTCTATTGATAGACAAGTATATAGTATATTTCTTCAAATATGTATTTGTTTATTTATATCCAAATTTATCGGCTTAAATATTTTCTAATAGTTATTTATTTTATTATTGTTGATGATTAATTGTAAATGAAAATAAAAAGTATTGATTTCGGTTAAAGAGTTTGTAATAATTATCATACGACTAGATGGAAGTAATAAATAAATTTTATCAAGAAACTTACATTAGAAATAAATACTATAATATTGATAGTGAGATATAAAAATAAAATGATATATGAATTTTTGAAATTTCTTTACATACATTGTATACATAAATGTATACAATTATATTTCGGAAAATGTTTTAGTTATATGCTATCACGAAAACAGTAAATTTCATTATTTTGTTAATCTTTGGTATTTTATTTTAAAATGAGAATTTATACATTATTGGTTAAGAAATAATAGAATTATAATTTTCACCTAAAAATGACAGAAAAATTTATATAAATACGGAAACAAGGTTAATGCAAATTAGAAAAATTTATTAAGTATTATAATTTCAGGATATTTTGAAACACTTTTCAATTCATTTTTTTGGTATATTTTTATATAATGAAATAAAATTACTGAGTGAAAAATTTAATATTCGAATTAGTAATTACTTTTATGAAATAGTGTTATAATAAATTTTAAATAACTTATGATATTAAGTAATATGTAATAAATACTATATTGATTAATTTAAATAAAATCAAGAAATACATGACAAACTTAATATATATGGCTTGTAATGTAAATAATAGACTGTACATTTTTCGTGATAATATTCAAGAATATTATTTTAAATAGTTATGTTCAATGATAAAAATAAATGACAATAAAGTATAAATTTTTTAAAAAGAACAGTTTATTTTCCTTGTTTAATAACTTTTTTATATTTACTTTTGCATAAAAATATTTCTTTATTCAGATATAGTATTAAAAAATGTAATTAATAAAAATTGTCAATTTTTTAATACAAAAAATAAAGTATATATGTTAAACTATAAAATTAATATATTAGAATTTTAATATTAAATTTAAAGAACTCTGTTAGCGTGTAAATAAAAAATATAAATTTTAACTAAAATATGCAAATATTTTTTAATTTTAATTTAGTCAATTATAATTAAAAATTCTAAATAAATATTAATATACAAAATTTTCAAATATAAAAATACGTTGAGAAATGTAAATTATATATTTGAAAATTAATAATTATTCAAGAATGATTCTAATAATAGGTACTCATGATGATTGTAAAGCTATTATTAATAGTATTTGCATTAAATTTATTATTTATATTATACAGTTTTAAATATATAAAATTTATCACATAAGATTAGTGATTGTT
Organism: Ceratosolen fusciceps; assembly: GCA_018883505.1. Taxonomy (NCBI): domain Eukaryota; kingdom Metazoa; phylum Arthropoda; class Insecta; order Hymenoptera; family Agaonidae; genus Ceratosolen; species Ceratosolen fusciceps. The sequence continues at coordinate 21,930 of RCIC01000049.1, forward strand.
CTGTAACTAAGTTTATTTTAGTATGGATACATAAAGCATATTTTCAACGAATCAATTATATTAAATATAATCAAACATAATTAAGCGTAACATTTTTAGCAATTTAAATAAATTATATTTTTGAAGAAAAAATTGTCTACATTTCATTAAAATAATACATTTTTTCTAAAATTTAAATAATGTGTTAAATTCTGTGAAGATATATGTATATATATTGTAATTATTATTATGTTTTATTATTTATAGTGTTTAGATGTAGAATATTAGTTATAATTTTTGTTTGGATAAACAATATTAAAAGAAATTACAAATATTACATTACATGTAATCATATCTGTATATAATGTACTTCCGGCTTCATATGAAAAAAATATATAGGAGAAACTTTAATTCTAGAAAAAAAATCACATAAGTATGTAAAAAAAATGATTCAACGTTTATCTTCTCACAATGTAACATAAAATAAAAAATATAAAAACAAACATAATATTAATCATACGCGAATAAATGTCAGTAGAAATAATAAAAGATACAAAATCATCAGAAAAGAAAAATATATATAACTGTAAAAAAGCTTTAACGAAAGCCTAAATGTTAATAAATACTTTCATTGATAGATCTCGATCAAAAAGTGAGTCTCTTTAAATTTTCTATTACCAAGCCTTTAATTATAACTATTAAAAAATAATTAATTAGTTTTAATTCTAAAATTTGTTCATAACAATTTATTATCGAATCTTCTGAAATAAAATATTCCTAGTATACAAATTATTATGTAACGATAAAATGTTTCATAAAAATTGTTATTAAATAGCTGGTTATTAGGAAATTATTAGATGTAACACAGAAACTTTATAAAATTCTATATTACTTGTATAAAATCGAGTAAAAAATCGAAATTAAGATAAAATTAATCAATCAATTAATTAGTTTGAAATACAGAATTTTTTAACATTTCTTTGGTTATATAATACTGAAGAAGCATTTATATTTGTTGTCAGTTTATTTATACAAATACTTAAATATAGCGCCTACGAGAAATTAGTTATACCTCAATTGTAATTAATTAGTGTATAATATGTAGCAGAGTAAATAGTGATAAATTTTATCCATAGTTAAATATCTAATAAGTTTGGGCTGTTAAAATTGTATAAGAAAAAAGGCATTTAAGTTAGTAACCCAGTATTTTTTATATATGGTCAACCATTTTTTTAAACCTGACAATTTTTTAAAGTTGTTTCATTTATTATACGAAGTTTAAGCTTTGATAAGTTTATCTACGTTTAACAAGAATAGTTTGTTGAATGTTAATACAAATATTCAAATTTTTTTGAGAAAAATATAAAATACCATTACGCATTGTGATCTTATAGTTTGGAAAATACGTACCATTTTTTTTTTATTCTAATACTATGTCATAATGCAAACAATAATTTTATTATTATATTTTAAGTAAATTTCCTAATAAATTACATTTGAAGACTTTTTTGGAGTTTAATACGGTTTTATTATTCATTAATTATTCTACTGTGACAACAGTGCACGGGCACTATCACAAAATATCATCCTCTCTTACTCATTAATAATCTTAAATATTTTTACAGCTTGTTTTGTCACCTCAATAAAAAAGAAAAATAACCAAAAGTTATTTAAAAGAGCAAACGAAGTTATACTTGATTTAATATATCACTAATGTATAAATTATGAAAGTATTATCCAAAAAGGTTTATTTACGTCTTGGTGAAGGTGATGAATTTAGTCTTAACATCAATATTGCTAGCGTTTCCGTTGTAACCGATTTTACAGTCAAATTTATATCAAAGTTTAGAATCCATGAAAAATCTAGATAATCATTAAAATTGGAGTGTAAATTATAATTATAAATTTGTGTTTTAAGTAAATTAAAACACAAATAAAGCTTTTTAATTATAACACCCAAATATATTTTTATTATACATAGAAATAAATAGTTACGTATATAGATATAATTATATCTAATTTATATATGCTATTTCGTAAATATTATTGAAAAGATATTTACATAGAATTAAATAAATAGTTATTAGATTAACTTTTAAATTTCTTATTTTATAATTAAATGAAATACAAATACTTAAAATATATTTAAAACTGTTCATAAAAGAATTTATTTTTTTTATTAGAGACTATTATTTTAAATAATTTTTTACTTTCAAAATCAAATAAAAAACCCTCTAATCTGATACGTTATGTAATTTATATTGATAAAAAATTAAATGTAATAAAACTATAAGATCAAAATTAAATGATTGCTTTTTTATAATATATTGCTGTCTATCATTTCTGAAATATATGACATATATTTCAAAAATGAGATTTTTGACTTGAATATTAATCACGAATTCTTTAGTTGTATAATACATTTTTATTAGTTATAAGCAGCCATTAATGATATTTTAAGCTATATGTAGAATTTAATATAATCTAAGTTTAAACTAAGCAACAAAGATTTTTAATAACAAACTCGGAAAATTAAAACTATTTATATTTCTATGAGAATTTTTTTATTTAACATAAATGTTATAACTTACATTTATAACTTTAACCATCTTTAAATTCTTAATTTTAAATAATTATTGCTTAATAAAAAAATATCATTAAATTTCAAAAAGATTACAATAATTTATTTATTCATTCATAATTTTATAAATAATATATGTATATATATATTTTAAATTTAAAAATTTAATATATGTAATAATTATTATAGAATAGTGATATCTAATCAATTTGAAGAATTTACTGAATTTTTCTTTGTTTGCAGATAGCAATTTTTTTTTGTATATATATATATATATATATAAGATATAAATTTTAACGGAAATCGCTGTATGTTTAATATTACATTAAAAAATAACCTTTATAATACATAAAAGAATAAAAGCCAGTATCCCAAATACTTCAAACACTTGGCGTGTTGTACATCATCAAGCTCAAAATATATGTACACATATACACAATGTACAATCTATGAATATGGTTTTTATAACTGTAAAACAACAAATATACAATATTATATATCAATATTATATCATTACATGTATATAACTTGTATAATTATTTTAAATAATTATGTATGTATCAAACATGTAATATAACCTATAAATATGGTTTATTCGAGATGTTATTTAAATGAAAATGATACTATTTAATAAAAATTAGTTTTTTCTTTTTATAAAATGGAACATCATTAGAAATAAAATTGTCACAGTATTTTGTTTATTTAATCGATGTTTATTTGAGAATTGTTCAAATACTATAAATAAGTATTTCAAATAAGTACGACGTATACGCAGATACGGAAGTAACTGTTAAAGAAAAAACTTTTTATGCATCGTATATGAGAAATGATAAATCCTTAATAATTTTTTATACAAATATATGTTAATTACTAATCACTCTTAACAGATTCACAAGACTTTATATGTAAGCTTTGGTAAAGTATATTTTAATACTTATATTGCATTATCGTTTTCTCAAAAAATTGTTTTTACTAACAATAATTATATTGACCACGATGAATATAAATGCTTTATATGACAATTATTCTTTTTATTCATATAAATTCAAATATGATAGGGAAAATAATTTTAGAAAATGATATAAAGACTAAGATCTTAATATTTTATAATATACGATTTTTGGAATTGCTAATGTATTATTATAAATAATTATATTTTTTTTTATAATGCTTTATTATAGAGGCACTGAAAGTTTAATTGAAAATAAATCTTGAATATGTATAACAATTTTAACGTAATATAAAAAAAAATATTTATATAATAAATATAAAATTAATATTTGCATAATTGGTTAAAAAAATTAAAATATTTTTAATTTTAATATTTACCATTATGGAAAAAAAACAGTTTTAAAGAGTTGATCTCTTTTAAGAAATTACTACATCCAATTTTATATTAATTACAAATAAATTAATGTTATTAAGTAATTAAAATTGAAAGCCATAATTCTTATAATTAATTAATTTTCCATTAATTCATTCATTACGATTATATATCTATATTGATTCAACTCCTTAAAAACTTTTATTTATATTCTTTATAATATCCAGATTATATGGTTTATTACTTAGACTTCATATTTTTAATTCACCCTCTTTCATTTTAATTCCACTAAGTTTATTATGTAGTTAATCAATTAAATATTTATTTAAATATTAAATTTATTAAATATTAAATTTAAGTTTTTATTAAATTTTTAAATCCTGGATACATTAATTCTTAACTAATCATTACATTTAAAAGATAATAATACTTTATCATATATTTTTATATATATATTATTACAAAACTGTAATATATAGAAAGAATAATATTTTAAATGGAATGGAATATGTAAGTAAACTTGACTACTGTGTGTTAAAAACTAATAATTGAATTTTGTAATTTAGTACTTTTACAATTTTGGTTAAGTACATCTTCATCACATAAAAATTATGTTAGTATGAAATAGTGTAATTTATCTTGATACTATTGCATAGATATTTTGATACTGAAGACGTATTTGAAATATAATAATAATAAAACTTTTAATATAAATTTTTACTTTAGTTTAGGTCAAAAGAGCTACTTTTTTATTATATAATATATTTAATATACTTTTATATAAAAATTATATAAATATAATTTTTCTATTGCTTCATTATCATTTGTATATAAATTTTCTTAAATTTATATTATTCCTAAATCGATTTCGAAATTTGTTTGTTTTTAAGATAAATTTAAATGTTTGAAATTTTGTAATGATAAGTGATATTTTAATACTATTCAAGTTATTAAAAATAATCTTTCTCTTATTGTTAAAACCTAATCTTTCTCTTAATATTCGTGAAAGTTATAGATTCTTTATGTATACAAATAAAATTTTTGTATAAAATAATAGTTCGCTGTTGCTCGTAATATATAACTTTCTGTTTTTAATTAAAGCATATGATGTTATGAGGTTATATAAAGTAACATAGTTTTTTTTTTATTCGTTTGTTTTACGATGGCTATTCATGAAGCTATAGACACAGATTGCTTATGTGATGTGTATCATTTGTACTATATTTAAACAAGTAAAGAAACGCTAACGATATTTATGTATTTGGAACTGTACAATAGATTATATAGAATGCATATAAATTTAAGTCAGTTTAAAAAATGCTTGGTTTCATTGGTCTCTAATCCTCTGGCTGGGGAGAAAAACAGAAAGAGAGTCGGACAGAGAAAATATGGAGATGCCTTAATCTTAATGTCAAAAACGCCAACACGCCAATCGGCGTGCTCAGACTCTTGTTGTACAGATTAAATTAATTCGATTAATAGATGCTTGCGTGCCTAGAGCTTCATTCATTCTCTATATATGAAAATCATCCCATTCCCACTCTCACATTAACATTAATTCCTTTTCACAATATATCTTTCACGTATTCAATTCAGACATCAATCGTGCTTTAAAAAATTAAAGATTTAATAAATGGCTATGAAAATTATTTTTTCAAAACTATAAAATTTTTTTCTAAATAGAATG
>RCIC01000049.1:632500-845705 GCA_018883505.1 Ceratosolen fusciceps
GATTATATTGATTATACGTTTTAATTATACTCTTTTTTCTTTTCAAAGATTCTTTGTTTTTATTTAACTCCTTATATTCATCATTAATACTTATCATAATTCTTAGTTCATCTACTATTAGTTGAGCATGTATATGAATTTTTTTTACTAGTCTGGTAGTTACTGAAATAATTGAATTGATTTCACTATCTGTCACTATATCAATAAGTTTTGATAAAAATTCTCCTTGTAATTGCTTTGATATATTACCCACTTTAGAAAAAAATATGTTATCAATTTGTTTTATTAAAATCAGACATACATACTGTTTTCCATTGTCTGTTAAAATTTGAGTATTATAATTTGATATGCATTCCATAAAAAATTTCCATACAGCTTTATCTTCTAAAGCTGCAACTGAACTATGATCGAACCGTTGAAGGATATTTCGTAATAATCTTTGAGCAAATACTTTTTCTTCAATATTAACTTTTTTTAATAACTCATAACCTAATGATATTAGTTTTTTTAAAATTTCATGGTTGTTAACATAAACCAACAGATCAAGTAATTGCGAACGAACATGAATGGATACATCATTTGTTGTAATAATTTCAAATAATGATTCTCTAATTTTTTCAAATTTGAGTCGTAAAACTGACTTTATTTGACAACTTACATCTGGATCAGGTGATAAAAAAGTATATAAAAATAAAGATAATTGTTTTGAATCTAATAATATTTCTGTTCTTACATTCATTAATTCACAAAGAAGCACTGAGTATCCTTTCATTGAAATATTAAATGACTTGGATAATTTGTTTAAGATATTAACTGCAACTTCTTTGCAAGTATCATTTTCGGTACTAAGAGTTAATAATAAATGTATAACAAAAGTGTGATCGTTAAAAATCCATTGAAAAGATTTACAACTATCAAGAAGAACCAAACAAATTTGTAAACAATGAAAAGAAGTTTGTGATTTTACTGGTTTTATAAATAGCTGAGACAAAAACCTAATAGTATCTTCAACGTTCTTAAAATGTCTTTGAAAAAATATTTGTAGATACCATTCATAATGCATTTTCCATTCATAGTAATTTATTCGCCATTGTTCTAAAATCATTCCATCAAAGACAATTTCCATAAGACGAAGAACTAACTGACTTCTTTCAAAATCTTCTTCAAAATCAAATTTAGAATTTATATTTAATGTTAAACGTCTATGAACCATTTCTAAAACATATGTATTAACTTGTAATGGTAAATGTCCTTCATTAATGTATTTCAAAGCATCAAGGAGTTTATTAGTATTTATATGAGTTGCACCATTTAAGGGCAAAACTTTTGGAAAACTTTTTACCATCTCAGCAGCCATTTCAATTGCTTCTCTTGCAATTTTAGGCTCAAGAGAACCTACAGGTACTCGACACACTGAACCTAAAATTATCATATTAAAAAAAATAGATGCTGCATCTCCATCCTTCATCTGTTGTCTTATTGCTGTTAAAATATCAACTACTGAAGGTAAAAGTTTTGAAATTAAAATATTATGAAAAGCCACTGATCTTATGGATTCAGCATCTCGTGAATCCTTTATTTCATCTGCCACAATTTTAAAATATGAGTTTTTCTTAGCAAAATCAGATGTTAATATTTGAATAGTAATATCTACATCTGAATCTTTAGTAGGAAACAAATAGGGAACTGCAATCAAAAACACATTGGTTTCATCACTTTCTTTGCACAATTCTAGCAACAATCTTAAAGCTGGTTTTGCCAACAATTTTTTATTTTCAACATGACACTTTGATACTAAATTTATTAGTATATCAACTAGTGTATCCACAGCAAAAATATTTTTAAGAACATTTATTGGTAAATTTAACAAAACCTCAATTACTCTATCATCCTCATCATTAAATCTTAGTAATAAGGATTTATGTACCATTTGTTTAATATTTTCTGATGTAACTACATTTGTTTTACATAACATTTGTATTGCGATGATTCGCTGCTCTGAATTATTATGATTAAGTCCAGTAAAAATATCCAAAGATTCACCTGTTTTTGTATACCAGGGCGTTAAAAATTTTAAAATTTTGTTTGTTTGTAAATTTGATTCTTTAACATGCATCAATTCACGTAAATATTTATCAAAAGCATTCGGAAATTTTTTTTCAACAGATTGATACAAATTAATAAAATAGTTTTTAACATTATCAGAACTTCCCTCTAGTACTATATTATTAATTAATGTATTTTTTAGTATTAATAATACTTCATCTTCATCAAATGGAATTTTTTTAAAAATATTACTAACCATTTTTTTTACTTCAAAATCATTAGATTCTAAATTTTGTTGAATACATTTAACTGCAGTATCAAGAAGTAAAATAATAAATTTTAAAATTTTCACACCTGAATTTTTTACTTTCACAATAGTATCAATAAACCAACACTTATTTGACAATTTTAACATAAAATTTTTAGAAATTACTGATAAATTATAAAATGGATTGTCATATACAAACAATATTAAGAGTACTAATTCTTGAGTTAACACTGGTTTTTTAATAGATTTTAGTAGTAATTTATTCATTACTTCATTTTGAAGACTAATTTTTGTAATTAGTTTTGCAAATATCATGTATGAACTTGCTGAAAAATCTGGTATATGACTTGATAATCCCTTTAGCAGAGCAGGTAATATATAATTCAACTGAACATTTGTAATAATAGAGCAATATTCAATACCTCCTATTAAAGCAGTCGTATAAAAAGCATAGAAAGTATTAAAGCTATGAGCTCTATCCATATAGATTTTTGTTGCAAAAATTACATGACTGCAAATAAGCTTAAGAAAACCATTGTCATTGGAAACTCTATTTATTATGGATAAAGAAGGCAAATGGCAACGACTTGTCTGTACTGATTTAAGCCAATACCATTTATCATTTGGATTTGATAAATCTAAAAGCTGTAAGGCTCTAAAATAATTATCAATTATAATTCAAATTTAAGATCAAGTATAATTCTTATAGATTAAATATATTTAATAAGTCTATGTACCTTACAAACATCCGAGATTCATGATATGGTAAAATTAATAATATATAATGATCTTTATTAAATTTATGAATATTAAATCTATTGATAAGCCACTCTAATGCTTTATGAGCTGTATTCAATAGAAAATATGGAGATAAAAGTATTAGAAATTTCTCTATTTCTACATTTAGTTTTGAATTAATTTTTTGGTTTTGTATAGAACGTTCAAAGCTAATAGAACTTTGAGCAAAGAGAGTTTTTTTAAAATCTTTGAATGCTTCGCATAATTTAATTAACTCTTCTAATCCACTAATACCTATTAAATATTAATAAATAATTCACAATAAAAGAAATACTTTTTAATATTATTCTAATAATAATAATGTTAGTTAATATATTTTTAAATTACATAAGCTTTTATAAAATAATATTCTATAGCTTACTCTAAATACTCTAAATGTACTTACCAATATTATAAATAGTATCTCTATCAAGATTAGCTGCTTCTTTTATATCAAATAATAAGCTCGGTTTTTGCTTATCCTGAAAAAGTAATGTAGTTTGAGGTGTTTTCAACTTTTTAAGTTGTTCTGCAAGAAACGTAGCCATTCTGAAAAATTTTTTAAATTTTGTAAAGATTATACAGATACAATGTGTATAAAATTATATATAATGTACATAAATTGTGATATATTGTATCTATTATTTATATATATAAATAATATCTCTGAAATAGAAATAATAATCATCAATTATTATTTTATAAATTTTATAATATCAATGTTCTTTACAATAATATAAAATTAATATTAATTTTAAAATAAATAATATTTTTATTTTTAATAATTATTTTGCCATTAAAATATTAATTTTTTTCTTTGAAATACTTTTCATTATTTCTGTAACCGAAAAATAAATAAATAATTTATGTAAATCATGATTACTATTACAATTCTTTTTTTCCTTAAATTATTCTCATTAACATTATACACCTACACGTTTATGAAAATCTCATTTAAATTTTTTAATCATTTCAATCTCTAAAAAGATTGAAATGCTAAGGATTTATTTTAAAAATAATTCACTATCAAGATTTTAGATAAACTTTTTTCATTGATATTTAATTTAGAAAAATTAATTATTGATAACATCATTATCTAGTTAGAAACGCCACATGTTTTCTTGAAATTCTATAGATCATATAACCAAATCATATTATCAAGTAAACATAATCAAAATTTACATTTCATATTTTAAATGCTTTTGTTTTTGAAAATTTGTTTAAATATAATTTTATTGTAAGACCTTAACTATAATTTAACAACAAAAAAAGAAACGAAACATGAATAATTAAAAATGAACTTGCCTAACCTGGATTAAGAAATATGTATTTTCTAATATTTAAAATTTATAACAAAACATATTATTCTTATACCAATTAATTTTTATATACAGTTATAGTAATTTTAATTTAAATTCAATGTTACAAAAGTGATTCACAAATAATTAAAAATTAAAAAGATATTAAAAATTTCAATATTATGAAATTATAGAAGCATAAATTTTGATGCTTTGAAATGTTTGATAAAATCAAAATCAAATTTTAATCAAATAAAATAAAAATTGTAAAATATAATATACATGACGATTACAAAATAGATAAATATAACCTAACCTAACTCACTTGTATATATAATAAAATATACTTATGATTCTTTAAATATTATCTTACGTCGACGGATTAAAAATCACACAAATTTATGAATACTACATGCACAAACTATATAATAAATATCGTTTAAAATCTTAATTTATTATAAATTATTTTGAAATTATAAAATGTTTTGGCTCTAAGCAGAACATTAGAAATGGCTACTCAAAAAATTATTGTATAAATGATTTCATTTTTAAGAGTAAATAACATTTAATGTACCAGAAATAGTAATTTAAAAATATTGACAATAATAAATGTTACATTAAATAAATAATAATGATAGTGATTAATATATAAAAAAAACTTCGAATCTGCAATAAAATTTTTCTTCTGATTTAAAAAATTTGGGGCTAATAATCATTGTAATTATGTTCATATAAAATATAAAATTAATGTAATTTAATTAATTAATTAATATAGTATTAATAAATGTAATTAAAACGATGATTCTGTTATATATGTTATAAAATATAAAAATTACATGAAATTTATGCTAATATTATATTTATTTTTAATCTAAAATAATTTTTTTATTACAAAATTTTATTTATGTAGCATAAAATCTTTAAATACCAACATATACTGTTATTTAACAACTGATGTATTTGTAAACTAAGCAATAAGTTTTATTCTATGATTTTAGAAATGAAGCAATTAATAATTTTAAAGATCATATGTAAAAATTATTATATTTTATTCACTTAATAAATCATATTTAATTACAATAAAATAAAAACTTATAAAACAAATAATTTTAATTTTAATTTTAATTTTATGAATTGTGATATATATATATATATATATATATATATATATATTGAAATAAATTATGTAAAATTTAATTTAAGTATACTTATATGTTTATTATTATTTAAGATCATACAAAAAATATTGAAAATATATTTTCAATTACTAATATTATTTTACACTATTGAAAAGTATATATCTATAGTTAAAGTAATTGTAAAATAATTAAAGCATATTTTTTAAATATATAAATAATGTATAACATTTAAAATAGAAAATTTTAATTGTGGGCAGATTAAATATTTATATTATATTCCATAATTTGCACTATTTTTAAGTGATTAGAAAATATATATTTTAATCATTTTCTGATTTTCTTCTCTTTTTCATTCGCGAATTCTCTGTTTCATAATGAGGACTAGATGATATATGAGTCCATTTTCTTTTTAAATTATTATCAATTGCTTCATTACTAATATTAGCTGCTGTTCTTGTTTCTCTCCTAAATGATGCTTCTCCTGCAGCTCGCACTAAAACCTACAAAATAAAAAATATTTTCATTTAATAAAATTCATTTTTAATTTACTTTTTATTTAAATTATTTAATATATATTTTTATAAATATCAATAATATAGAATTATTTTAAATAATTATATTACGTCCCTTATATTTTAAGTAGATTTTATTTAATAGATAATTAAATATTGTTTAAAATCTATGCAAGTTATAACCTGATATAAGAAATTTAAAAATATTGAATTGTTTAAGTTGTTTTATACTAAATAAATGTAAATTTTAATTTTTAGTATATGAAAATTAACCTGCATATGTTGAAGACATTCTTCTTGCATTTCTAATGTCATTTTATGCACAAGTGTATTATACTTATTAAACATAATTGCATTTTGAAACATAAGCATTATATCTCTCTGAAAATGAGTAGTTGATCTAATAGTACCATTATCAATATTTTTTTTAATTGTCCACAAGTCCATGGGTCTAAATATGATTGAATGATAGCCTGGAGCTTGATCTTCTGTAATAGGTCGCAAAAATATAGATGCATATTTATGGGTAGCAAGTCTATTATAAACAAGCATAATAGATTTCTTCCATGCTCGATAATCAGCTGTTTCTCCACTAGATTCATTTTCTGGCTCACTATCTACTGTAGCATTTTGCTTTTTTGAATATGTTTTCATGGCTCTACCACCACTTAATTTACTTAAAGTGGATTCTTCCTCTTCTAATTCTTCAACACTTCCTAAAGATTCTACGGTTTCTTTTTTTAGTATATCATTTTCAATTTCTTTTTTTACATCTCTTTCTGATTTAAAATCTTCATTGTTTTCAGGATTTTCTTTTTTTAATTCAATATGTATGTTGGCTGGTACTTCATTGTCTTTTATTTTTTCATTTTTTCTTATATCTTCTAATTTTTCTTTCTTAAACATTTTTTCATTATTAAAATCTATATATATTTTTTCTGGTAATATTTCATTATTAATTTCAGAATCTGTCTCAATACTTCTTTCTTGAACCATTTCATTGATATTTTTTTTCTCTAGTATATCTTTTACATCTGATTCTTCAATAGTTTCTACAAAATTTTTATTTTCTTGTTCAATACTCAATTCTTTTTTTAAAGGATCTAATTCTTTTACTAACATAAGCTGTGAAACTTTATTATTACTTTCAGAGCTACTTTGTTCAAATTTTATTTCTGGTGATAGTTTAAAATTGTCAGTTTTATTGATTGATGTGTTTTCTTCAGAATTTTGGTGCTCCTAATAATAATTTATAAATAATTTTCTTGAATTTAATATAAGAGAATAATTAAATTATTTATAAATATTTGATAATGCACATCATTACTTATATATTTTTTAATTATGTAATTTGAAAATTAAAAAGAAAATTAATGGAAATAGTGGTAAAACTGTAAGTAAAATCAAGTTTAATTTTAAATATCAATTTTATAAATATTTTGTTTCTTAATGAAGCAACAACAATATAATTTTAACATAATTTTTAATCAAATATTTATAAATTGAATATTTCATTTATTTTAAGAATATTTAAAAAAATATATTTTTAAAATATTGAAATTAATTTTTTTTTTAATTTAATTAATTAATGTATAATTATTAAAATTATATAAATTGTTTACTAAAGAGAGAGAAAGAGAGATAGTTAACTTACAGAAAAACTATTTATATTATCCAAACATTATTACCTTCTTTTCCATATTATTGGATGTTTTTTCACTTCTAAAAATATTAATATACGATTCAAATTCATTCTTTTTTTCCAGTTTCTGAGAATTATTTGTTTTATCTGAAAGTATGTTTACAACTTCAAGAAAAACTTTTTCTTGATTTTTATTAACCATTTTCTTATTTTCAACATTTGGATTATTTACAGCTAATTCTTCTTTAATAGATTCTATTATTGTATTATTACAACTATCTTCTTTTTCCTTATTAAATATTTTATTTTTATCTCGAACAAAAATAATTTCTTTATAATTTGATATATTAATATCACTTATACTATCACTTTTATTTTGTGATTGCTTTGGAAGATCTTGAGTAGTTTCTGTTGAAATTTTTAAATCCTTAGATATAGACAATTCTATCATTTCTTTATTATTATCTTGAAATATTTTTTTATGTAAAATCTCTTGTAATGGTTCACAAATATTAGCTTTTGTTTCTACAGTATCTATTGCTGTACCAATAATTTCTGCTATATTTGATGTACTTGAATCTATTTCTTCAATAGATATTTCACTAGTTGGAGAATTGGATACAGATACTGATTCATCTACATTTCTTGGTTCTGTATTTTCTGTTAAAATTTCAGTTGGTGTTTGAATATTCAAATTATCAATTATTTCTACCGTTCTTGAACCAGATTCTAATGATTGCGGACTTCCAGTTATTTCTTCTTTAATTAGTTCTTCTATATCACCAATTATTTCATTTATTTCATCCTTATCCATTTGTAAAACTTTTGGCATAACTTGATCTATAGGATTAGGAATGATTTGAGTAATTTCTATACTTGGAAAATCTGAGCTAGAAATAATTTGCTGCACTTGTGAAATTTGAGAACTACCTGGACCCAACCTAGTTGATCTTGTTTGTATTGTATTTTGTACCTGCGTAACTGCTTGCAAATTTTTAGAATTTATTGAATTTGATGTATTTTGTAATTGATGTTGTAAAACATTTTGTGTATTACCAGCTGGCTGTTCTAATAACATTGACAATGTTGGAGCACTAGTAGAAGGTCGTTCTTGCATGTTAGAAATGGGATTTGAAACTAATTGATGTAATTGTGGTGAAACATTTTGAACAATTATTGGTCCAGGAACTTTTGGACTAGAGCCTAAAAGACTTGTAATAGTAGGAGACCCTGCAGCTTGAGCGGATACTTGCATTTGTGGTGTTGGACCTGGAGACTTCAATAAACTAGTTAAAAGAGAAGACCTAGCAACTTTATTTCTTTTTCCTTCTTCTTCTTCAATAATTGCTTCCTTAGCATCAACATTTTCTATTAAAATGTCAGCTTTTTTCTGAATATTTTGTACATTTAATATTTGGCTCATTGGAAATTCTTTATTTTGTTGACATTTATTTAACCATGTAAAGTGAGTTTTATTGTTTTGTTCTTGTTCTTTTTGTTCCTGCTCAATTGCAAGCCACATTTTTTGAAGTTTTTCATCTGATACAATTCCATTTCTTATTAAATTCAATTCACTTTTTAATTGCTGGTATTCTTCCCGTTGTATAGCTAATGTTTTAGACAGCTGAGATATTCGATCTTGAGTTAAACGTCTAACAATTGACTCACTTGTAGTTTCACCACTTTCCCGCTTCTTTCTTTTAGGTATATCTGCATTTTCTAAAAGATATGCATATTGTTGAGCACAGGATTTTTGTGAAAACCAATCTTGTGGTCTTATACAATCTTTATCAGCAATTGACCTTAACGAACGGGAGACACTCATCCAATTTTGATCACCTGATTTTAAAACACTTGATGCAAGACATAATTGCTCTCGAATACTCCATATATCTGTTGGAGCTCGTTTTAATTTTAATCCTATCATAATTATATAATATTAAATAATAATTTTAATTAGTTTTATAACATCATTCTTTTATAAATTTTGAAATATTTTAAAACTATTAAAAATTTATATATTTAAATAAAAATAATTGCGTTAGATATAAATATTATTTTAATATTCAATCTAAATAGAAACTTACTCTCTTGAACAGAAGCCATGAATCCTTTTATCAAATGGTTAACATTTATACAAGATATGTATAATACTAAAAATGTATACAATTTTAACTTTAATTAATAAAACTCAAACAACCTTAATTACAACTGATAAATGAATATTCGTTATGATTCATATCTAACATAGTTGACACTATAAAAATATCAAAATATTTATCATTTGTTTATTTGTATTACCCTTTTCATCTAATTTTTTTCACATTTTTTACAAAATAAAATTAAAACTAAAATATATTTTAAATTTTGTAAAATTTAATTTTAATAAATTTAATTATTTGATCATTATATAAACGATAGAAATTATTAATAAAATATAGTTCTACAGTATAACAATATTTTTAATATATTATTTTTACCTACACTAATTTTAATGTTCATTGGATATCATAATAGGAGGTAAATTTAAACAAGACTCTATAAATAAGTAAACTTTCTACTGTATAATTCTGACTGCATAAATATACTTGAATTGATATTTTTTTTCTTCAAATTTCATTAAATATTCTACTGAAAATTCTGTAACATTTTAAATCATCATGTAATTATTTATACTATAATTTTAAATAAATTTCTTTTTGTTTTAAGATTTCTTATAACTGTTTGCCAAAATGAAATTGACACTGTAACTACTTTCTACATTTAAAATTTTAATGAAAGAACTCAAAGTATCTTAAATATTATTTATATTTATTTGGCATTTATAATTTAAAAAAAATTGATACACATAAAATGATTTAAGTATATTATTTTATATAAATCTACATAATTCAATGTAAAAACATTGTCGAATGTGCTATTTTTCGAAGCTAATAGAAAAAATCTTACAGAACAAAATAAAATTACAAATCCTTCTCTGATATCAAAAAAAATTTTTTATACTTGTTAGTAAAACATTCAGAAAATTTTTTTCGACTTAAAATTCCGAAAACGACTGATTTTTGAAATCCTGAAAAACATGATTTAAGAAATATGATTATAACTATAAAAAAATACAATAGTCCGCTAGCTACATAATGTTACTGTAATTTATATTTTCCAATTATTTATTTACCACTTCCTTTTTTTCTACATAGTATTTTTTTTTTAAGGTTTACAATTTCCTTACATTGTTATCTTAATTTGTAAGTTATTAGACATTGCTATTTCAATTTTGTTGTTGGTTGGACTGTAAATTAATATAATAACAAAAACATTTGCAATATTTTGTAATGTTACTAATTATATTTACGTAATTATTATTCTTATCATCTTACCATAGAAGCTAATTTGTCAAGAATTTCATTTTAAAAGTTTAACGTGTACTTATAAATTATTACAAAATCATTACAATTTAAAAAAAAAACACTGTATTCACTAAATGGTACTTTACTAATATAATATATACATTAAACAAACTAATCCATCGAAAGTGTACAATATAAAATATTGCATGATATAATTAAGGATATTTTTTATAATAACTTTTGATATTATTAATTATATATGTGCGTGTGTATGTATAATAAATACTTTTAATTGTTCCCATTTATTTTTCTCTTTTAATAAGAATTTACTTTATTTAATCCAAACAAAATGTTCAACAAAACATAATAAATTAAATAAATATTTAATATAATTTAATTGTTATTCATATAGCCTGCGTTAAAATATCTTCTCCAAAATTACATAATTTTCATTTTATTTGTATCATTTTCATACTCGACAAGTTATAACTCAATTCGAAACTAAAAAGACAAATTTAAATAAAGATGTAATTCACATGTTCATATATTATGTTTTATGTATATGCATATTTAAAATTTATATATAATAAGACCCGACGAGACGGTGATTTGGCTCGACCAAAAACGACGACTAGGGGACCTGCACAATTACTATGTACCGCGGGTGCTAGAGCCGAGGACCGTCGTGGAAGGGGAAACCCAATTACACGTGTTCACCGACGCGAGTAGTTCGGCTTACGCATCTGTGGCGTATCTGCGGGTCGTGGACGACGAGAAAAGAGTAAAATTGTCCGTCGTGATGGCCAAAGCGAGAATCGTGCCGCTAAAGACCGATACTATGCCGCTACTAGAGTTGCACGTAGCGCTCTTGGGAGTTAGGCTTGCGAAGTACATCACGGGGAAGTTAGACATGCAGGTAACACGACGCCACTTTGCGATGCAAAAATGTGCGATGGCAATTTAATCCGCTGGATACACCACACATGGACGGGGCATGGGAATGACTGATTCGATCAGTCAAGACAGCGCTCAAAATCGTGCTCAAAGGACAGGCTACCACCGAAGAGGTGTTACACACAATATTCACAGAGGTTGAACACTCGGTGAATTCGCGCCTTTTGATACACGTGTCACTAGATCCGCGCATATTATAGGCACCTCGTCCGGGGAGATCAAGCTAAGCCACGACATCGTCACGCCGATTAACCCGCGCAAAGAGTGGAGGGTAGCTCAATCCTTCGCGAACGCTTTCTGGAAAAGGTGGCTGAGGGAATATCTCCCCGCCCTGACAGCGCGAAAGAAGTGATGTGATGTGACACCAAGCCTCGAAAAAGAAGACGTTGTGCTAATAATGGAGCTGCAGTCGGCGCGTAACTGTTGGATATCGGGAGTAGTAGTAGAAATTTTCGTTGGCCGAGACGGATACGTCAGACCGGCAAAAGTACACACGACTCGAAGGGAATACATACGACCCGCAAACAAATTGATCGTGTTGCGTTCGCAACGGGAGATGCGAAATTGAATTCGCATGGTGGAGGATGTTGCGAACGCAGCAACGCGGAGGGGAACGACGACAGACTAGACCGCGAACACGAACCGAGACGCGCACAAAAGTGCCAATTCTCCGGGGCTAGCAACTGATTTCGCCTCGCGGGTCTCCCGTGGCGCAGGTCAAGAGCCCTGGAGATATGAACGCCTGCTCCGCCGCGTTACATAGGGAGGCGATGGGAAGTGACGTGACTCGCGACGAGGGAAGGACGAGAAGTTCGGGAATGAGAGGCCGGACGAGCGAAAGGGGGAAGGGGAAATAGAAATAGTATCCCTGGTCCGAGATATTCCCCGTCAATGTGAGAGACGAAAGGACTAAGTGGAGGGAAGGAGGCAAAGAGGACACACGGAACAAACAAGATGGAGAGGGAAAGTGAAAGTTTTCCAAGGGCAGGAGAGAGCGACCGGAAGGACGGCGTGGGTGGTCCATTTCTCAACTGACATTAGCCGAACCGCATCTGCATTTTCACACGAAAAGACAGACGCAACATCAAAGCACGACCGCCACCGACTGGACCACTACTCCCGCTAATCCAGAAAGATTGTAACCAGTACTTCAGCCGCGAAAGTGTCACGTCAGGTCCTCAACCGCAGTTGGGGGAGCGAAGGAGAGACACCAACGAGACGCGATTGACGACGCAAGACGCTATAACTCGGCCTCTGCTCAAGGCTTGGCGTCGCCTACCCACACGAACGTCACACCAACGAAGGACGAAGTCCTCCAACACCAACACCGACACAGGTCAAGAAGAATAAGCGGTAGCGACCGACGTCGACGCTCCAGCACGAGTGACGTCACGCCCCCGTCCACAGACCGGAAACTTCAGTGATTCCCCCTCCGCCGAGGGGCTGCCTACGCCCGCGTCCCCGCCACCGCCAACAACTGCACGAGAACGAGTACGCCAAGTAGACGACGTCAACTCAGGATAGCAGATTGCTGGCCTCCCCTCCCCACCCGCTCGGTGACGTCACCACCACCACCATCAGCCAAGCGCCGTGACTGTGTGCGCTGAGAGAGCAACAGCGACACCCCACTCCTACGACTGCCGCCGCTTGCGCCCCGCCACTGTGACCGAGTACTTTGTGAGACCTGCAGTGACGCCCCACACCTACGATTACCTCCGCCCGCGCCCCCGTCACTGCCAACGCCGCCACCACCGACTGCTTACGAACGAGTGCGCCACACAGACAACGACGACCCTACAGCTGGCTGCTAGCCCCTCTCCCCCTGCCTGGTAACGCCAAACCAACATCAGCTGAGCGCTGTGATGGTATGCGCTGCGAGAAAGAAGAGGGGAAGAGACACTACACATCAACACCGACGGCTAGAAAAACGGATTAAAAACTGATACATCAACCGAGGAAAATAGACTTGTGAAAACCCAGAACCGCACGAATTTGTACACCGAAGGAAACTGATTAAAAACTGTTGAACCGAAATTGTGTTTAATTTCCTCCTCCACTCATCCCACGCGACGATAGACCCGCCCACCCCAGGCGAGAACATAAGCATTAAATTATTGCATTAATATAGTCTTGTCTATTATATCCCTGAATAATTTATATATTATATATGGTTTGTAAAGCTCTTTAAACAAATAGATCGATAAAAAGCACATAAATATAATAATGTCATATTCAGAACTCTCTTATGTTGCCTGCGAGAATCCATATGTTTTGTTAAACTTAGTGACGATTTATAAGTTTACTATTTATAAATAACTATAAAAAGCTTATATATTTAAATCTTAATAGTCATTATAATACTTTTCCCATTATTAGATATTAGTGAAGATTCTTACATCATTTACTATTCACCGCTCTACCGCATCTAACTTAGTTTGCTCCTTCCACTATTTTATAAGGTTTTAACTCCTTTTATGGTCTCGTTCTTACTTCCCATATTTCCCATTATACTAAATCGATACAGAGAGTATATTTTTCGCAATACACTCATTTTTAGTGTCTATCTTTATTTATTGTTTCATTTTATTTCATAATATAACATAATTTCGATTAGATGTACTTACCAGATAATATATTACACTTCTACTATTTCGTATTATACTCAGCTCATAATGTGTAGTATCTTTGATATCGTTTCGTGATAAGCGAATAAGCCGTAATAATTAATTATTATCATATATTATAAGCATAAATGATCACACAATTAATTAAAGTAAACCTGCTAACGGTGCTAATTAATGGCATAAACCTGCTTTGATAAAAGAAGAGAAACCCTTTTACGTATGAAATCAAATATTTTACCAGACCAATCGCATTCGAATACATTCCTTTTAAGTACCACTGTTATCAGAGAATTGTATTTTAATTTATACGCAATAATAATTTTTGACCAGTTCTCGTGGATGATATTGGTAAATAAGGGCTTAGATTACAAAAAATGAGGTGGACCTTTTTGATGGAGCTTGGGCACCGTAGACGTTTTGTTCATCTTGTTATATTGTTCTCTTGCTCATCCTATTTACGAATTCAGACCGATTATGTGTAGACTAATTGGCAGGGGTTTTGTCACGCTTAGCCAAGTTTCTTCGACTTTATCTACTGTGTAAGTACACTTCCCAATCTATCACTACCTCGTCTCGCTCTTTTCCTACTTGAAAGCTTAAACAGCAATTATAAAATTAATAAACTACATAATATATTAAATATCATGGCAATTAAAAATTTAAAAAGTTTTCTGTAATCTATTTATTTAATGTAGAATAAAATTTTATAGCATATACAAATTAATATGTATTATATAATTATATTATAATGGACATAAGCATAGATTTACATAATATAAACATTAAGTACGAATATAATGTATATATACCTTAAAATCAGAAAATTTTTTAAAATTAAAATCACTTTTTAAACTTTAAGGAATGGTTGGATCTCTAGACTCTCATTTTACAATATTCACGCAATTTATACAAGAAATATGTTTTGAATCTGTCTTGTCCGGTCATCCGTGATATATCTCTAGGTACATATAAAAAAATATAGTAAAACTAGTGCAATGGATAATGCCGATATAGTAATTAGATATAGTAATTAATATATCAAGAATCTTGTTAAGAAATGGTTCTAAATTTTTTATTATATTTTGAAGTTCATAAAAACATTATATACTTTAAACTTTTTTAATTAGTGATTTTATAATATATGTTCAAAAAAGTTATAAAATAAGATCGATGATAAACAACAGAAAAATGATTTATTAAATCTATAAATCTCAACGAATAAGTGTAAGAGATTACGTTAGATACCAAAATTAATTAGTATAAAGGATTTAAAGTTTTTATTTAACTTAGGAATTTTATAATATTAAATTTTAAAAATGAATAATCGTCGACGAACAAATAATTTTACATATGTCAGTTCTTGTGTTAAATACATGATTTTTATGTTAAATTTTATTTTTTGGGTAAGTAAACTGTATACTATATTTATGTTATCAGTAAATCATAACAATTAATTTTATAAATATCTAATTTCAGCTTTTTGGAGGCTTATTGATAGGAGTCGGACTTTATGCTTTTGTCGATAAATGGCAAATGACTGGATCTGTTAGGGTTGAGAATGTTTATGATATAGTTCTTAATATTTCTCTTGTAATGATTATTGCAGGTGCTGTAGTATTTATTGTCAGTTTTGCAGGATGTGTAGGTGCATTAAGAGAAAATACCTGTTTACTAAAATTTGTAAGTACTTTTAAAAGATATTTTAAAATTCTAAAAAAAAGTATTTTTAATAATTTTGAACATAAAATATAATCATTTAATAATAATATTTCTTTGTAATTATAACAATTAATATACTATTTTGAAAAATTAGAATAATATTTAAAACTACTTTATTAAATAATTATTTATATTTAAATTAATTTTTTATTTATTTATTTCTTATTTTACTTATAAAAGTACTAATTTGATCTATAAAAATAATTATGGCCAAATGTTATTAATAATAATAGTATGCATTACAAGTTAATAAAACGTTACTATTGATGTTAATTTAAATTCTATTACTAACATCTTATTTATTATAAAATATTTATTCTAAGTAATAGTTTTCAAATTATATTTATTTAATCTTTTGATTTCTTAGTATTCTCTGTGTTTATTGATTTTCTTTCTATTGGAAATGGGAGTTGCAATAGTTGGTTTTGTTTTCCCACACACATTACATTCTTTATTAGAAGAATCATTTACTGATAAAATTATTCAAACATATCGAGAAGATCCTGATCTCCAAAATTTTATTGACTTTGGACAAAAAGAGGTGAAAAACCTTTGTTATAATAAATATATGCTCATTGTTATATAATCATATAAGAAATTTACTTTCATATATATAATTTTATTATTTCAGTTTAAGTGCTGTGGTTTAAGTCAAGAAGGATATATGGATTGGGGCAAAAATGAATACTTTAATTGCTCTAGTCCTAGCAGTGAGGGTTGCGGTGTTCCATTTTCTTGTTGTATTAATGCTACTAATATTGCAGTAAGTACTTTTTGTTACATAGGTAACACATTCACATTAATACTTATATAATTTTATATTTCTAGAGTGGTTTAGTCAATAATATGTGTGGTAATGGTGTACAGAAGACACCAGTATCTGAAGCAAGTAAGAAAGTATGGACAAGTGGATGTATTGAAATTGTTCGGGCTTGGGCTGAACGTAATCTTTACACAATTGCAGGCATTGCACTTGGTATTGCATTAAGCCAGCTATTTGTAATTTATTTAGCTAAAACTTTAGAAGGTCAAATCGAAATGCAAAAATCACGCTGGCATTCCTGAGCTTGACCTTTGGCCACCTACCAATATCAAGTCTCTTTCAGTAATAGGCAGGTGGTCAGCACACGAAATGCTGGAAATCAAGAGGCAGAAACCAGCATTAATGTACGAATGGCCTTACTCGTCTTTTTTGCAATATCTTTATACATTCTTTGCATTCTTTCATTAATCAGATTTATTCTTTACTTCAGAAATTACTTTCACTTATATCTTACTAAACCATAATTAATTTATTATGGAGTTGTTATCAATTTAATTCAATTAATTTAATATTTAGACTTACAACTATTATCAAATTTTTTAATTGTTTCTTTATGTTTTAAAATATTTTGCTATTTTTACTAAAAAAAATATTTTAATAACCTACAATTCTTTGTTTTAACATATATTTAAAATTAAAAATATTATTAGCTCATTTAAAATATCAATGAACCTTTTATTTCATTTTAATTTAAAAGCAATTATTTGTATACTTTAAAAATTATTATGTGATATATATTTATGTTTAAGAAATAAATATATAGCTGTTATAGATAGAATAATTTGTAATTGTTTATAAAATTTGTATAAACAATAATAACTTTCATATTTCAGTCATGAAATTGTAGTCATTATTATAATTTTTTACCGACCTTTAATTTACATTAAACAGTTCACTAAAATATTAAATTTTTATACAACTAAAACGAATTCTTATTTTTATCATAGTATTATGAATAAATTATACAAACTTAATTTGACACTATAAAAATATATCGTTTATTAGATTATATATAGTTTAATCATTCTAACATTTATGAAATTTAAAAATTAATAGAAAAAAATAAATTTAAGAAAAGGCCGTGTTATAAATCATTCATATTTAAATATTTGTAATCTCTGTACAATATTTAATAATAAAAATGTATCGAATCATTTTTTTTTTGTATTTGTAATCCATAAAATTATACACTTCTTTTTTTTTAATATTTAGATATAAATTTAAAGCAAATGTAATATATTCAAATACATGCATTATGTAGTTAATAAATATTTATATTTTAATTTGTATAAATTATGAGTTTTATATTTTAAAAATTTATGTCCATTCCATTTTACAATAGAATTTTTATAATTTTTAAATTAAATTATAACTATTAATTTATAATACAATGCATTAATTAATATTAAAGACTATTCTTTTAAATTTTAATTAATGCAGTAGATCTTGAAATCAATAAACTACAAAAATATAATTAATTTTATATATTATTTTATTTTATTTGTAACGTAATATATCAATTTTATCACTATTAGAATATTCTATAATAACACTTTGACCATTTATTAAAATATTAGTATTCAATAATTCAACTAAATTCATATCCATTTTATTTGTTATAATATTTCCTGTTGTATATTGATACAATCTTAATTTTTGAGGATTTATTGTATTATTATAATTTGGAATATTTAATATATTAGCTATAGAATCAATAACTTTACCAATATTCCAATTGATACAAACAAAACAACCTTTACTGTTACCAAAAAATTTCATTGAACCATTGATTGGTAGATATACCAGAAAATATCTTCGCTCAGTTATAGGAATATTATTAAGACCCATAGATTGTCCTTTAAGTCTCATTAATTGTACCTGAGGATGAGATTATTTTTAAGTACTATTATTCTTAAATATAATATATTTTCATTATATTGCTTTACCTTGTTTACAATATCAGTTTTTTTTGATTTAGAAAGTTTATTTATAATTTCTTGATCAACAACAGTTTTAGCTTCTAAAAAATTATGGCTTGATTTCTCCAATTTTGTCAATTTATTAAAATACATTACTTGGTTATTATCAAAACATCCATGAATACGGTGTGATATACAAAAATACTTATTACATTTTGAGCATACTATTTTTATTAAAGATTTATCTGAGCAAAGATCTTTAGAGCATAAAAATATGGGAGATTTTACTGTTTCAAAAACTGTATTGTTAGTGAATTTTAAGCAAGAATGTGAGATTACATTAAAATGTTCTTTGCAAAACATATTAGAACAAAAACTGCAATTAACAGGTAAAAAATCCAACCTTCTACATTCTTTTATAGTACATCTACTACCAGTACTTGGAAATTCCATTCTTTATATTAAACTCTAAAGAAAATAATTCTTCTAATTATGTGAAGGAGTTGGTGAATGTAAATGATTTTCACTAAGTGTTCCAAGAGCTAAATTATTCCACTTTTGTTCAAGTTCCTTCAATGTCATATGTGAATCACCATTATCACTTTCAGGATCTGGTAATTCATTTAATGGTACTAGAATTTCATCAACTGGTAGCTTGTCTTGCTTCCAATCGTCATCAATTAAATCATGTAATCTTCCATCAGCACAAATTTGACTATCCATTCCGTTAAATAAAAAATATTATATTAATTATAAATATTAAACATGATTCCTTTTTTTTTAATAGATCAAACCGTTAGAATTTTAAAATTGATATAAAACTTATAAGTTCAAAATTCACAAGCTTAATCCAATTTGAATGAAATGAAAAATGTACTAAATTTTATATTTATGGAATTTTATAAGGGTGAACTAAATCTTGTGTAAATAGAAAAGAATTCGTGTATGCGCAATAAAAGTTAAGTTTATTGGCTGCACATATTGAATATAATACGAAATTTAAATTTAACATATAATATAACTTGACATTGAATTTAATTAAAAAATATAATATTACCTCAGAATTTTTCTGGGTATAGGGGTAATTTCGTCAGATATACTACCCTCTCTTAATCAATAGCAAATAAAAGTATAAATCATGATAGAAAATAAAGCAAATATTTTAGAACGTTACTTATTATTTCGACTTAATTAAAATAATGCATAAAAAAACTCCAACTTCTTATGCTTCATTAGTATATAATATATTCAAATTTATACGCCGTATAGTAAATTATATGCTCACTCAACGTCTGAATTTTAAGTTCTTAGACAAGAAAAATAAATGCAAGTATTAAATAGTATTTAAAATAGTAAACTTTCCGTAAAAGTAACAATTCCTAGAAAAAATATAATGAAAATATCTTATTATTAGCGTACCCTCTCTCTCTCATTAATCAAACTAATTTCTTTAACGTAACAGTTAAGATTAGAATAATTAAATTGTAGAGGAACAGGCAGATTAAATTCAGGTACAGTTTCTATGTATAAAAAATCTAATTATATTAAATAATAATTATAAAAAATAATATAATGTCAAAATTTTAATCTTTACAAAAAAATATTATTCAAGAATAAGATAAAGAGTTTTGAATTTGAAACAATTTATGTAGATATTTCTAGATTGCCTTCTTGTCTATTGCTCCTAAAATAAGGACACTTAACTTTTCATCTACAATATAATTTTATAATATAATTTTTTTCTTTGATTTCTTCTACATTATGAATTTTTTTATATTTGATTCACTCTTTGGCTTCAATTCCTGTAATTATTTTCCTTACAAAAGGATATTTTGCAGCTAGAATCCCATTCATTCTGACAATTAGAGACTTTTACTTATGAGTAAAATGTAAATATAAGTAAACACAATTAAACAGCGTGTTTGACTTTATAGTTTCGCATCTTTGGGATACTCACTCCAAATTGTCTAGTGCCATCCCATGAACATAGACTTTCTTACTCTATTGCATTTAATTAAACCTTCTTGTAATTGAACTTTACATTATGGTTCTTTCCGCCCCAAGTTTGTTATAATTCAACTGCTTAGAGTTCTTATTGTAAACGAACGCGAGGGGGGATTGAGAACGGAAAGGCCAGCGACGCGGGAGCTGACCGACGGCTAGATAAGGAAGAGGCAGCGGAACAGGAGGGACACCGGGGCGAGGGGAGCTGGGGCTGCTAACTGCGCCCGTGGTCACTACTGGATGGGGGAGGCGGTGCGGGGCGGGGTACCCGCTTCCCTACCCAAGAAAGCATCGAGAGAAAGCAACGGAGAAGGGCGCTGGGGCTGCTATCTGCGCCTGCGGCCCGTGACGAAGAGGGCGGCGCGGGGCGGTGTGCACGCGTCCCCACCCAACAGCAAGGAAGCATCGAGAGAAAGCAGTGGAGAAGGGCGCTGGGGCTGCTATCTGCGCCCGCGGCCCGAGAGGAAGAGGGCGACGCGGCGCGGTGTGTACGCGTCATCATCTAACAGCAAGGAGAAATCGAGGGAAGGCAGCGGTGAGGGAGGGGCGGGGTGGCGTGCACGTCGGCCGAGCCAACACTAGAAGGAAGCAGGAAGGAAACGCGCGAATCACCGGGGGGAGGAGAACACCAACGCGGAAATTAATTAGCGCCACAGGAGGGGAGGGTCGCTCGAGTCGGGGAAGAAAAACCGCGGGAGGATTGGCACAAAGGAAACAAGGGAAGGATATTATCATCGGCGAAAGCAGGTCGAAGGAGAGGGGGTAGTATCGTTTGAACTTTCGCAAGGAATAGACGACGAGCACTACCAAAAGAGAAGCTGAGAGCAAAAAAGAAAAGATCTAGCAAATTCGAGAAGAGTAAGAAAAAAGGCAAGGAGTGAGAACATCGAAGAACGGAGGGCACGAGCGACAACCAGCAAGTGCACGAACAACTGGCACGTTTCAAAAGGTCCGCGAAACAACATCGCAGCTAACGCCAGCCTGAAGGGAAGGTGGGAGCGCACACGCACACAGCGCAAGGGACCGGGCCTCCGCCACGCCGGCGGAGATTGACGCCAAGTTAAATTGCAACGCGGACACGTGGCACGTCGGTAAATACGAAACCGGACGTACCATCAAAGCTCGCAGGAGTCTTGAACAGTGAAAGCAAGTGTGGCAAGGGTTGAGCAACGCAATCGGAGAACAAGGGCAAGCGACGCGACACAGGGTCGTGATCAATAAATATTTAAAGTAACAAAAGGCGTTATTATTTCTACCTGAACCTCCCACCCCATCCCAGTGTTTAACACTTATTAAATATTAGTTTATTAACAAATACATTTTTAATAAAGTATTTTTCTTTTGTAAGTCATCTATAAGATACCTACCAGTTACTAAAGGATATACTCCACTTTGGTAGAAGGCGAGATAGAAATCATCCAGAAATTATTACTTCTTCCAAATCAACACACAAGCGCAGCACGTGAGTAATTACTGAATAGCAGTTGTTATGCATTGACAATAGTCAAATTAGCGATATTGTATAATTATTTTTATAACAAAAATAAAGATAACATCTTAAATTTCCTGGCTATAATTTATTTTACTTGGGAGGATATACCGCATATAATAATTATTTTATTACTAGTAAACTATACTAAAATCCGGCCTTATTTATATATTCATTTTCCAAGAATAATAAATTTTAATTACTTTATGTTTCGGACCATCGTCGTCGCCCCTTTTTTTCTGCATTGTAAATAATTTTAGCTATAGGTTCATAGATTAATAAAATTCTTAATTGCGAGTAACCCGAGAGTTCCATCAATATAATAGAGTTACTGTAATCAGCCTGAGAGGGGCGGTTACGCGATAATTAGAAAATGTAAGTCTAGTTTAGTTTTTCTCTAACACGAGAAGAGCGAACATTGTTGCTGCATTAGTGTTACAGCGTCATCGAAGAAAATATAAAGCGCTAATAATTATATTAGTTCGTTCAGCCTGCAGTGAAGTTGACACGTTGAAACCCAGTTACAAGGGAGTCCTGTGACGACTATGCCTGAGCACGTGCGGTACTGAGCCCGAGGGGAATGCTGAGTCTGATTGGGACTGGGCCACTTGGTTACCCACCTCCTTGGATACGCTGGGTCTGATGACCAGGTCTGAGCGAGAGTGTCCCACTCATGTTACCCACCTCCTTGGATTAGCGGGTTTGACGATCGGGTTTGATTGCGCCTGTCCCACCCGGCCGACCCTATTCCTCTTGCCTCTTAGCGGAACTCATAAGTGTATCGATAATCGTGTGTTAGGATAAGTATTCATTTAGTAAGCGTCTGCATCTGGCTAGTATGCGAATTAGTTATAGACCTGTTTTTTCCTCCATTTAAAGAGAAGAAGGTTTTTTATGGATCTAGTTTAAAATACCGGTAGCTGGCTTTTTCCTTCTTCTATAGAGAAGGGAGTTTTTTATGCCCTGTATGAGTTAGGAATAAAATAAAATAATATTTTTTTAAACAATTCGAAGTATTACTTATTAGCTGTAACTCTATCCCCCGCCTTTCCCTGAACCTTAACGATTATCAAAATTAAGGCTGTAACACTTTATGAATTAAAGGGAAGGATAACTATTACATTTTATATTCAAATTATTGTGATTATTATTACAATTTCGGGTTAACACGCTACATACCTTGAAATTTGACTAAAATTTTCCCCCGCATCAACCAACGAATCCGTTATCGAAAAGTGCCTCACAAGGCCATCCTCATTGGCGGGGGAATTATTTTACAGCTAGCGGAACACAAAGGACTTTCCTTGAGTTCACACAAGTTTGAGATAGGTTTCGGATAAATGTGATTTCACAGAAATCAGTGTAAATATTAATATTAATATGTAATTGAAATACATTGATTTAGGAAATAATATAACAATTAGATTTAAATATAACATTATTTAAACACTAATACTTTTAAATGTAAAATTTAACAACTATTATATTTCTATTGCATTAGATTATAGCTGTGCATTCTTAGTACTGCTGATTATAAATATTAAAAATATTCGTTTTTACATTAAGAACTACACATTTATAGTTCATCATACAATGACTTACGCAAGCGCTAGACATTTTCCGTTAGTATTACAGACCGCGAGACATGCGTTTGAACTCTGCGGGACTCCGCGGGGTTAAGAGAATCAATTATTGGACCTCGCGGAGATGTCCGCGTAATGAAATTGAAATGTTTGAACTCACAAAGACGTTCGTGAGATGAAGCCCTGCGGGGCTGTTGTGGAACCTCGTGGGAGGCTCACGAGGTGGAAATCGACATTCGAAACAACCTCGGTCCACAGAGCCATGCCGATGGACCCAAAACGGCAGCGAACTGAGCGAATACTAAGCGAACTGTAGCAGAAATGGGATAACGAAAACTGTCGAGGCCGAAGCACTTCGCAGAGGAAGAGTCGACAGTGACACGACTAAAGTGAAACGGAGTAAATGACGGGAGTACACTTAACGCAGATCCCAGCCTCTATCCTAAAACTGCTTAGATTACTAATTCCAGTACGCTCTTCACGAACCCGGAGGAGATCACCATTATAAAATCCATCAATCTAAATCAGGATCGAAATCGAACTTGGGAAATTCCTCACTCCCAAGTACTGATTCCTTCCGTCGTAAGACAGTAAGTGATAATACTGCGATCATTCAAGGCGTAAGAATCACCTGATGATCAATTAACTTTGATGTAGATGATAGGCCAGGCAGATCAAATAACACCCTCCTACCACACCTCGCCGAGCTTACGTGTCGAAAAAAAATGAAAGTGCGTCTCTGTTGCAAGTAAGCAAGCCGAGAGAGAGGAGACTGAAGTTAGACTGAAGTACGTTAGATCAGGGCTAGGACGAGAACCCATCTATGCCGAATACGAGACGTTTAGAGGGGGAACGCCATCACAGGAGAGACGCAGCCGCGTGACCGACACCTGCCAACCACACCTCGCTGCGCCTACAAACAGGAAAGGTGAAAGCTCACTAATGCTACAACCAGGCTAGCAGGGAGGGGGAATACGACCAACGGCGAGCGCCCGCCCGCCTTACTGCGCTTCGTCTTCACACTGGGATGACATAGCAAAGCGAACCCATTACCACCGAACATAGCAAGAACGAGAAAGGGAACTCCTACCACAACTCACCGACAGGGGCGTACTAACATCAAGCGCCCGGCTCACCTCCCATCAACAACACACCAGGAACGAGTTCAGGGAGTTGGTACCCCCAACCGTCCCCAGCGGGGCTCGTCACTGCCGCGTTATCCCTTAAAATAACTGACGACATCCAGCGGGGCGAGGGGAAAGACCCGACGTATTACGCACGTACATACAAACTAGCTCTTAATTACTAGACAATACATCACACCACCACATAAATTGTGTTTATACAAATAAGTGTAAAATTTTACGTATGTGTACCAACGCGACCATTCTCTTTTAACTGGGAGGATTGTGAAGTCGGCAGCATGCGGATCGTAATAGATTAAAAAGTGTAAATTGTAAAACTCATTTAACCCGCAGTTCGAAATAAACAAGCAATCACCGAATGTGTCGTCAAATCATTTTTTGTATCTCACCATCATTGCGACACTCATCCCGCTCTAATCGCGTGCACAAACCCGTAATATATTGGTTTATGCATATATTTTATCGGTAAATCGTAAAAGGTGGACAATACATTTTAGTCATCTTTAGAATGCATTAGTGTACATCTTCATTTTGATCCATCAATTGGGAATGCTTCGAATCCTTTATTAAACCAAAAATAAACTAAAAGCTTTATATATAAATAAATTTAGGAAGATAAATAATAAGAATAAATATAAGTTTCTATTTATTTATATTATTATCGTATGCAGACTAAATACAAAGAAAGATAAGAAAAGACAGACCATAAAGACACAATAATTTTTTTTAACTAGCATCTTCTTATATATTTCATTGTTGTAGCTTATCATAAAATTTATATCTCATGACGAAAAAAAATTCTAGAGAATTCTAACTAAGCATTATGTAGTAAAGTGATTTATATATTTAGATAAATTCGTTATAGAAGGAATGCGTGCTTTATGACACCATGAATATAAAATTTATCTATCGTCAAATACTGATTTGACATGCGTTGAGGATCTTCTGATTTTTCCTTTCGAACACTAGGTGTTTGTCGTCACTGTATATACCTGTGCGTCCTCCGAAGATGAAGATATATTGCTTTCAGACAGATGATAAAAGAAAAGAAGGGGAACTACGATATGTCGTCGAGAGAGTTATTGGATGGCACTAAATAGTGCGTTTTTGTATACGAAATCAAGAGAATTGAATACCGCACATGCTCTTTTACCGCATCACGCGGAAAATACAAATGTAGTGTTTTGTTATTTCTCTTTGCCTCTCCTCGTAACCTGATAGCTCGATAATACCATCTATATCGTGTTATAAATGGTCGAGACCATCGTCGTCGCCTTTCGACGATTTTCGACGTTTGTTACGCGTCGAATCCAGGCAAATTAATTTAATTAATAACAAAGTTCGAAAGGAAAAGGGAAGAAAAATTCTAATGATGGCATGAAAGCTCAGAACGAAATGGGCGAAGGACAAAAACGACTGATGATTGCACTGACTTAGCGGGGACGCCTGCTTAGCAAAAGCCAATGATGACGGTGCACTATTGAGAATAATGAAATGATTTCAAAACATAAAGAGTTACATCCGTCACGTTTTTCTTCCGAAAAATACGTTATTCGAAGGTGTTCTTTCCTATGTACAAAAAAATAAGGATGGTGCATCGATTTATGACTTGATGAATAGGTAATGAATATTGAAATCAAAGACTATCTGAAAGTCGTAGTTTGATTATTCTAACATCTGTGATTCAACCAACAGAAATAATTTTTCTACATTGTAAACGATAAACAACAATCGAAAGTGCAGAGAAAATAAAAAACATTTAAATGTAGAAATCACCATTAAATTTGTAAAAACAAATACTTTTAATATGAGCAGAAGAAAATGAAAAAAAATACTTGATTAAATTAATCACTATAAAATTATACTATATTGCGAATCACAATAAACTATTAGAAAGTAACGAATCTTTAGTTAGCAATATTCGGAAAATCTTGTCGCAAGTATTAAACATTGTTGGAAAATTAAAAAATGTTGAGTTGGCAAACGGTAAGAGTTTACTCAATAAAAACTATTAGTAGTAATAATTTTTTTCGACGGTTTTTGTGTTTGTAAAGTTGATTTATCATGGATAAATTTGTATTTTCGTAAAATCATATAAATAATCTATTTTAAACATATTCAATTTTTTTTTATTTTTTCATTTTATTTTTGTACGAAATTGCAAGTTAAATTTAAGTATTAAACGTAAAATTATTAAAGACTGACAGATAAAAATTACAGGGTGTTCACACAACGTATTTCCAAAGGCCAGGATCGGTAGAATTCCTCTGACAGTTACCGCTTATATCGATAAGTCAGTAAAATTATTGCTAATATCTATTAAATGTTACACTTGTTTAAAATATAATAAATTAGCAAAAAATAAATGACGTAAAATTTTTTTAATCACATTGACTTTCACTTAAGTTTGAAATCATATTTCTTTTCACTTGATTATATATTTACTAATGAATGAAAATGTCAACCAATGACAATATAAATGTTATATTTAAAATTGTAATGTTTAAGATAAAAATCAAGTTTTGCGCATTTGTAACATATGTTCATTAGTCTGAATATTTCTGTATATGTATTTCTTCAAATTTATAAAAATTCAATGCTGTTTAAAACTTACGAAATTAATGTTAGGAATTAATCAAATGGTTAATTATTACAGTTAATTCACTTTATTAACATTATACTAAGATTTTTTTTTTCTGTTTATTTATATGTTTAAAATAGTTTTCAATATATCACAATTTACTACTAAAAGTATGTTGACAGAAGAGTTTCTTAATAAATTTTAATATTTCTTATATAATAATTTTTATTTCTTAGTATTGAAAGTATGTTGAGTACATTACAATTTGATTTCATATTTTGTACAACTTAATTTAAATTGGATTAATAATTATCTGCAGAAAAATTTATATTTATACTTTTAGGTCATCTTCAAAACTAACGAATATGTTAAAATTGTTTTATTGATAAAATTGGTATAAAACATGAGTTGCTTAGTTTTTTAATATTATTTTTTATAATAGGTAAATAAAAAAATGTATGAAAAGAAGAAGAAACCTAATGTAATGCGAGCATTAATTCTGGTAGGAGGCTATGGTACAAGATTAAGACCTTTAACTCTTAGTAGGCCTAAGCCTTTAGTTGAATTTGCTAATAAACCTATGCTATTTCACCAAATTGAAGCATTGGTCAGGATAAAAATTTTAAGTTAAGAGATTTAATATTAATACATTTACTTATAAATATTCTTTTTTTTTAAATAGGTGGAAATTAATGTGACAGAAGTAATATTAGCTGTATCTTACAGAGCTGAAGAAATGGAAAAAGAACTTTGTGAAAAAGCTGTTAAATTGGGTGTGACTCTTATATTTTCCCATGAATTACAACCTCTTGGAACAGCCGGACCTCTGGCACTTGCAAAAAATATTTTATGTTCAGATGATACACCATTCTTTGTTCTTAATTCTGATATTATATGTGATTTTCCTTTTAAACAACTTTTGCAATTTCACATAAATCATGGTAAAGAAGGTACTATAGTTGTAACTAAAGTTGAAGAACCTTCAAAATATGGTGTTGTTATTTGCAATGAAAATGGTCAAATCAATAGTTTTATTGAAAAACCTGTTGAATTTGTTTCGAATAAAATTAATGCAGGTAATATTGTATTTTATAAAAATTAATTTTATAGTTGACTGATAGTAATTAAAGCAATCTATTGATTTTTATTTATTACTTTGTTATTAATTAAACATTTATTTTAGGCATGTATATACTTAATCCGAGTGTATTAAAAAGGATAGAATTACGTTCCATGAGTATTGAAAAAGAAGTCTTTCCTTCAATGGCAAAAGAAGGTCAGTTATATGCCATGGAACTTTCTAGTTATTGGATGGATGTGGGTCAACCAAAAGATTTTCTAACAGGTATTAAAGTGATTAAAAATTAAATAATAAAATTAAGTATAATAAAAATTTCTGTTTTTTACAATAGGTATGGGCTTACACTTGAGTTTTCTACGACAAATGTCACCGGAAAACTTACATGATGGACCTGGTATTGTTGGAAATGTTTTAATCGACCCTACAGCTAAAATTGGAAAAGATTGTAGAATAGGACCTAACGTTACAATTGGCCCCGGTGTAACAGTTTGTGATGGATGCTGTATAAAACGAACAACCATTTTAAGAGATGCAATTGTTAAAGAACATTCGTGGCTTGATAAGTAAAAGTTTAAATAATAAAAATTTATAAATAATTTAATATAAAATTAAGAATTCATCAAATATTTGCATTATAGATGTATAATTGGATGGAAAAGCGTAGTCGGTCGTTGGGTTAGAATGGAAAATACAACTGTTCTTGGAGAAGATGTAATTGTAAAAGATGAACTTTATATAAATGGAGGACAAGTGTTACCACATAAAAATATTGCTGCATCTGTTACTGAACCACAGGTTATAATGTAAAAATTAAAAATAAATATTATTTCAAACAATCTGAAAATTATAAAAAAAAGGTGCAGCAAAGAAATTGTTATGAATAAAATATATTATATAAATTGTTATAAGTATTTAAATTTAAAAATCTGATGTAAAAATACCATTTTTGTACAGACTTAGATACTAAGACTAATTTTTATTACATATATTGTAAATAAAATAATTTTTCATTTTAATATATGTAACTACTTATAGTAAAAGGGGTTGCGATCACTAAAATCTTCTGTGTAGTGTTAAACTACTAACGCTCTGGGTTGGACTTCAGACAGGTAGATAAAAATGTATTCGTTTAAATTAACTATATTTTTATATCTGTATTAGATAATATTAAGCAAAAAAAAACTAAATACTTCGAAAAGCTATATTATATAATTTAAACACTTTATTTTTTATTTATTTTCATAATTTTTGAATACTTACTATGGATCTTTTTGTAAAATCAATTTACAAAGATTGTTATAAAACATACGAGTCTGCCCTATTATATAATAGAGAATATTTAAGAAACTTGTGCTTTCTATGATGTAATGATAAAGTAATAAAAGAAAATATATAAAGTTGTAGGAATAAATGATAAAAAAGATTATTTTAAAAACACAAATTTATTTGAATTGCTTCTGTATATATAATTGGTGAGCATCTGAAGCTAGTTAGGTAAGATGTGGATGTAGAATGCTCTTATATACTGCATGGGTCAGTCTAAACAAATGTACATAAATTACGGGACTTTTACAAAAAAAATGGAAAAATATAAGAACGGAAAATACGGTGAAATCAAAGTAATTAAGAGTAATATTTTTGTATGCTATTAAGCAACAAAAAATAAGTTCGTTCCAAAAAATATAAAATTATCCATTTTATATCATTTAACATCCCGTCATCCTTTAACGTCGTTACGGCACTCACTCAGTAGACTTGCCAAAGTACGTTTATCTCGCTCACGTATGCCTGACTAGAATAATTACTATTCAAGGTTTAATACATATATTTATAATTTCGAATATAAGCGGCTAGCTAGGAAAGCACATAAAATTGTAAAGCGGTTCTTTCCTTCTTAAATAAAGGTTTTTTATACCATTAATATAAGGTATAATTGATTTTGCTTTTAGCACCTTCAATCCAAAAGCAAGTTTTATATGCCTGTAATAACTTAGAACTTAATAAAGCAAATTTTTTATGTAACCTGAAAGTGTTAATTATTCACTGCGAACCTCGTCCTTTAACTAGTCCCTAACTTGTAATAATAATATCAATGCTGCAACAATTGTATATTTATGAATTTGTGTAGTTTTATTTTTTCCCTTTCACACCCCGAAATTTCTAATAAAAATGTAGCCAACATAGAAATTTAAATTATCAACAAGGTATCTATTTCAAATGCATTTATTTTAAATAGTAAGTGTAGATCTAATCAATTTATTTGTAACTTTTAGTAACTAGAAAAACATCGAATTGCCTACAGAAAAAATTTCAAAAATGTATTTTAACTTTATTGATACCTTAAAACTGGTTTATGATGAAATACTTATTTAAATTTTACTTATATCTGATAACAATTTTATTAATATTTTTATCATATTACTCGAGATATTACATAGAATTAACTTTTATATAATAAATTGTATTATTTTTATAATTATTTAATCATTTCATATTTTATTTACAATAAGGTGGAAACTTAGTTATATTTTGAAAATGATGATAGTATAGATGGCACTGTAATATTAATTTCATCATTTTTAAAAATAAATTTATTCATTGCTATTGGGAAGATACAGTATAAACATAGTTATTGTTTTACTTTTTACATAAGAGCAAGAATATTCACATCATATAAAATAAAAAAACAGTAGTATTCAAATTTTGAAATTATTAACAAATTATTAAACACCTTCAATTTACGATATTGAAATTCGTTAGTAACAAATTTTAGAAAATTTGTATTTATGAAATTTCTACATTTCTTTTTATAATGTGGTTGTTGAAAGATAATTATGGTAATAAAAATATCATTAATAATTATCTTCAATTGTATTATATATAAAATTTATTTTCTGTTAAAGGAAATATTAGATATTTGCGGCCAAATACAACAGTAAATGTAGGACGAAAACAAACAGATATTATTTTAGAAAATGATTCATCAATTAGTAGAGTTCATGCTACAATAATTGTTACTTTAAAAAAACAGATAAAAGTATTACTAATAACAAATTATTATCTATTCTGAAAATACTATTTTCTTTAAAATCAAAAACTTTTGAGCAAATAAAAATAATTTGATTTATACTGATTCTTATAATTTTTATATATTTATGTTTAAGATATCTGAAAATTCATCAAATATTATTGTTAAAGATACTAATTCAAAATATGGAACTTTAGTTATAAGAAATGGAATGCATATAAGAGTATCAAATACAGGTCTTGAATTAGAACCTTCTGATATAATAAAATTTGGATTACAACACCACATTTACAAGTAAGAATTTAAAATTATTAAAAAGAATAAACAAATTTTATTTAAATAAAAGATATTAAGGTTTATTTAATTGATTTTATACATTTTATTATATATTCCTTATATATAGAATTGAATATATCCATTTTATAACAGTAATTTCTCGATTGAGTAAAGAGCATAAAAATATGTTAAAATATATTATGGACAGTATTGGTGGAATTATTGTAGATTATTATGATGAGTGTTGTACACATCTAACAACAACAACTGCAGCATCAACTAATAAGGTTCTTCCTATAAATAATAATCTTAACAACTTTATTATCATATTTATTAGATATTAAAGACAAATAAAATTTATTTCTAATATTTAGATTATTTTTGCATTAATAGCTGGTATACCTATAATTAATATAAGTTATTGGATATCAGTACAGAATGCAATAGAAAAAAATGGTAATCTTCCAGATCCTAATCTTTTTACACTTCCATTAAAAGATAAAGGAGTAAATACACAATGTATATCATTAAAGCCGAATCCTTTGCGCAAAACTATTTTCCAAGGAAAAAAATTTATTTTCTATTCTCAAAAACCATACATGGAATATAAAAGAATGATTACAGAAGCAGGTAAATATACTTCTTATTTAAAATTTAAGATTTATAGAAAATTTATTTTTAAATTTTCTTTTCTAGGTGGTAAAGTAGAATTATATGAAACAAATTTTAAAAATATTTCTGAAGATATTTTTACAGATAATAATATTATAATGCAAATAACAGATGAGAATATAATAAATGATGTCACAAAATTTAATTCACTGCTTTGTAAAATTTTCTCCCTAATTTATGTAACGATAAAAATAATTTTAAGACAATAAAATATTTTAATTTACTTTTAATACTTTTAGGTAAAAAAATGCAACAAAAAAAAATTAGAATGATAGCTGTAACTGAAATACCCTTAGCTCTTGTATATGTGTCATTAGAACAATTCTGTAATCCTAAATATCGCTTTAAAGAGCTTATGAATAGAAAAGATCTAATGAATGATACATCTAAGATATTTGCTTTAGATACAGAAGACATTTTACTACCCATGCCACCTACTCAAAATGCTTGTATACCAAAATTTACAAAAATATGTATTCCTGAAACGGAAAAATTTACTGAAGATATTCTTGTACAAGGTAAACTTTGTTATTAATTAATAAAAAGTTTGTAACTCATAAAATATTAATTTATTATGAAATTCAAAAACAACATTTGAATATAGATGTTGAAAATGATTGTCAATCAATGCACTTAAATTCTAATAAAATAAATATTGAAAAAGTAGATTTATTAAATGTAAGTGAAAACATAAATATTGTAAAACCCAAACTATTTGAAAAATTAGTAAAAGATACCAATTTTGTTCAAACCATAACTTCTGAACTTGAAGGTATGTACAAAATCACTATTAAATTAAATTTTGGAAAAATAAAAAAGAAATTGATATAAAAACAAGGAAATCTAGAAGTACAAAATACATTATCTATTGAAGATGATAATGGTAAAGTAGAACATTCATGGAATACACAAAATTTTGAATATAAAAATAAAAAGAGACCATTTGAAAAATTATTAAGTTTTGAAACGAGTCAAAATACACAAGATATATTAAAAACGAAAAATGAAAAAGAGTCTATTAATGTGTATAAAAAAAGAAAAATATTACCTTTGGAGTCCAAGAAAGTAAAACAAAAAAGTGATATAAAAAATCCAGAAGATAAATTTAATAAATGGGGATTTAAAAAATCTAAAACAAAAATCATAGATTTCGATTTAGATGATATTAATTTAAATGAACCAAAAATTCAAAATTCTTCATTAAATTCAATAGTTATACATAAAGAATTTATAAATATTTTAACAGAAACAAATTCAATCGTTCATTGTAGTAAAAATAAAAGCTTATGCAGTTCCAATACTCGTAATGAAAGTGATGAATTAATTAAAAAAAAATTACTTGAAACTAATCAAGTAAAATTCCACAATGAAGATTTTAACAAATGGATTTCTATTAAACCAAAAAAAATGAAGGATATATTTAAAACTAGGAATTCGGTAATTATTCTTTATAATTAAGTTAATATTAAAAAAATTAAAATTAAAAAATCTTTCTTAAATTTTTTAGTTACAAAATGAAACTAGTTACTCATTTCCATATAAATCAAGTATGATACGTAAATCTAATGTAAATATTAATGAGTGCCGTAAAGTTTTTAGAAAGGTATTTATAGTGTTATATTTATATATTTAAAAAAGTTATTGTTATTTTATTTTAAAATATTTTCATTACATATTTTTTGAGGTGTATAACGAGATCCCAACTAATCGAATTTTAATCACCAATATGGCTATTTGGACACCAAGTACGAAATTTTGTTAAAAGAAATACTCATTATTTGTTTTATTTAATTTTTACTATTTGTAATAAAAATGTTATTCGTTGATAAAATTATGTTTTAACTTTTTGAATTTCATTTAATAATAAAAACATCTTTCAACGTTTCTACATGATTGTGTAAAATTTAATGTTTTATTTTAATAAAAATGAAAATATTTAATGTAATACCATTTAATTAGATACCAAATTTTGAAGCATATTACTAAATAATGATTTAATATATGTATTCGCGCACGAACGTTTATCGTAAGTTGTTCAAGCAAAGTGGGATTCAGGAGAGAGTAGGTTGTCAAATCACTTCAAGACCCTTTTTTTGCTTCTCAGTCAAGCGTATAGTAATCTACAGTAATGTACAATAGACCAATCCATTCGGAGCAGTGTATAATAATTCAAAAGTATATAAATACAAACAATTCACGCTAATGTATAATAATTCGCAAGATATATGAAAACAAATCATCCACGATAGTATACAATAATTTACAAAAATACGTAGATTCTTATTCTAATCACACATTCACCGCTCGTTTTTCCGCTAGCCGGCACTCTTACGTAATCTCTGTCTGCTGTAGTCCATCACTACGTGTGTCAACAGCAATCAGCTGGGCTTCGCGCCGATCAACTATCACTGTCTTTACTATTTACTCACCATAACACGCGCTGCTTTGCCGATTCTCGAAATCTTTGCACTTACGCAGTATCCACTTTGGTTTAGTTTTCTCTGCTGAAGTAACCTTGTCACCGCACTTCACTAATATTATTGTTTATTCACTCACTTCGCTGTGCTTTGCGCCGGTGATGTCAGCATCCCTACTCTTTTAATATGGCGGCGCGACCTTCCAGCAGCGGCGTGTCTGCTGTGACGTCAGATGAAGATAGCAACAACGACGGCGCGTCGCTTAGTTGCTCGTTTACGGCGTCGCCTAGGCACCGCCCCCACATTGTGCACTGATTCTATCGTTGTGTTCTCCTGGTGGTGATGCGACGATGCTCATTTTTCCTATGTTCCTCCGGCGGCCTCGTCGACGTTTTGGTAGCGCTGTAGATCAGCGAGGTGCTCGGCGTCCTTCGGCCTTTTCACAATCACTCACGCGCCTTGCGGTCGCGTATGTCCTTTCACTTAATTGATGGCTTGCGATTGGCGACGCTTAACGTTCCTTTTGCCTCACGATCTTCTTTTGTTCGTATCTGGCGAAAACTGCTCTCCCCCACTCCGCGTCATCGGCTTTAAACTCCCTTTTCATCCGATTTTTGTCCGAAAAAAGTTTTTTCCACCAATCCCTTCCCTCGGCTCTCTTTAGGTGGTAGTACTAGTATAGCGAACAGAAAGGCAAACCCTATGGGGGAGGTGAGTCGGTGTGGGGAAAGGTAGAGCCCGTGTCAAGGAAAAGCGTTGACGGGCATCCCGAAATACATGAAACCCTATGTTGATTGAAACTGTACTCAAAGGAAGAAAGGAGGTAGAACCGAAGTGCCGAACCCGCAGGGAAATTAACGAAAGCTCCGGGCGATGGTCGAGGTGAGAAGTGCTGAGCCGGCAGGCTCGAAACGTGGTGTAAGTATGGAGAAGTCGGGGAGAGGAATGTAAGGCCGTATGTAACGATAGGAAGGGACACGTAGCATCTATTAGCGAAGAGCCGCGTTTTTTTCCAAAAAGCCGGGAAGAATACAGGAGAAATAAGGGAAATAGCAAAAACGGGCAGTAGGTCCACGAACGTAGTAAAGGGCGGATGACAAAAAAAAGTTTCATGATGTTTTTAACGAGCGACCTCATTCTCATCCAGGTGTGCCCTAATCCAACTGAGCGTCGGCGTTGGCGCCGCCATTGTATTAAGTAAAGACTATAAGTGCCGGTGGGGACGCTTCCATAATCTGTAGACGCCGCGCAGCAACTAAGTGTCGGCGTAGGCGCCGCCATTGTATTGTGACGAGTACACAAGCGTTGGCGAAAAAGCTAACGTAAGTCATAGACACCGCACAACTGAGCGTCGGCGTGGATG
The DNA here is from genome assembly GCA_018883505.1 of Ceratosolen fusciceps. Classification (NCBI taxonomy): domain Eukaryota; kingdom Metazoa; phylum Arthropoda; class Insecta; order Hymenoptera; family Agaonidae; genus Ceratosolen; species Ceratosolen fusciceps. The sequence goes on from RCIC01000049.1 coordinate 669,208, forward strand.
CCGCCATCGCGCAGTGACAGGACTATAAGAGTTGGCGTAGACGCTTCCGTAAAAAAATAAAAAAATAAAGTGGAGTTCAATAAAGGATCATGAAAACCCATAAGCACCTCTTTAATTATCTCCGACGTCCATCTCTTCACGGCGCCGACTATCTTCTAGAGACGTATCGCTTTGCGAAATTAATAACTAGCTTCCCCATCATACTTCCGTATTCCTATCCGTACTTTCTTCCACCTTGCGATAGTGGTGTTTTCGGCCATGTTCTCCTTTCTCTTCCATACACTCTTTGTTGCTCGAAGGCCGTTTCCTCTCACTCCTCTCTCTCCCTTGTCTTTTTCCGCGTGTTTGTACTTCTCCCGCTCGTGCCTCTCTCCGACGTTGGAGAAAAACTTTCTATTTTCCCTTGACTTTTTTCCTCCCAACAAGCAATGCTCGCTTTCAAATATGAGCACGCTGGATAGGAATGCCGGCGATACTAGTTTCTTTCCCCAGTTCCTCAATTGTAGGGGTTGCATAACTATTCGCGGGCTTCCCGCAAGTTTTCGCAGCTCCGTGGTTGTCAGATCGGGGTGTCCCCCTGCCCTGTGAGCCATCACCACTGCCTCTCTACTCCAGCCTCGGCAGGTATTCCTTTCAGTTGATGACAATATGATACAATTAATACATTTGCATCAATCTAATTATATATAGAAATATATAAATTGATGAAAAAGGTCGTTGAATATGTATTCATTATTATTAATAATTTATTGGCATTTTTTATACAATGTAGCACTGTTTAGAATCATCGAGAATAAGAAATAAATAGAGAGAGAGAGAGAGAGAGAGAGAGAGAGAGAGAGAGAGAGAGAGGGAGGGATTTTAAAAGTATTGTTAGGTCTTTACAGAACAGTCACAGCAGAGAAAAATGATTACCATACGTATTGTATTTAAGTAAATTGTAATGACTCCGCAGATATCCATCGGCATTCTATCTCCGTATGCCAGAATGTTTTCGCGACAAAAAAGTGCCGAATGTCATGTTGGGGTTTCCGAGTTCTATCCGGAAGGTTCGGCTCCTGCAATTTAGATTATTGTCATCAAAAAGCAAGCACGAGAATAGGTTCATCCTCACCACCATATCTATATAACGTTAGGATAGATCTTCAATAGTAATGGATGTTACTTTTGGATAGGAGGCGAGCGGGAATTGATATGGGTTGGTAACGAAATTAATAAAGTCAATTTGTACTTCTAATTTTTAGTTTTTTATTGAATGATTGATGTTGAAGACAGTCATCGTTGGGTTAAAATATTCCAGAGAAAAAAGAGAAGAAATGTTGTTGCTTCCCGGAACTGCCCTTTTAACCTCTCCTTTATTTTTCTTTCGTTAAGGAATGGGCGAGGGCCACGTGCTGACCACCTTGCGCGGCCTCAGCCTGGCCCCGACCCTCTGTCGCCCGTTTTCCGAAGCTATAGCCCCTGGCGGCTGGCACAGACAACAGCCCCTGGTGGCCCTGCCGGGTCGTAGCCCTTTTTTGTCATTTTTGTTGTTACAAATGATTTTTAAAATTATACGCGTCGATTTCTCACGACTTTCTACGGAATAAGAAAGATTTTGTTTTTACAGCCCTACACCTTCCGTGGAGGGATTATTAGTCCCGTCTAAAAACGGTCCTTACATTATACAAGCTGTAACAATGACACCAACGCAAATGCCATTCGAGTACAAATGGTTTTATAACTAAATTTTCGTTACGGAAAGACTTTTTCTTCCTTCCATAAGAAGGTTTTTTATAACACACGCTAGAGCTTTCCTTATTTTTGTGAAAGAAGTCTTTAACATTGCAGTTAGTTAATATTAGTAATAATTATAATGGCAGAATTAAAATAATAGGACGTATGCGCGTGAAATCAAGTACAATATCATAAATGAATTATTATATAGACAATACAATAAATTCGATTTAATAGTCTATTTTTATTCTAATTAATTTTTATATTTTTTAATAATATTATTTTTAATACGTTCTTAGTTAATATTTTAATATAATTAAAATGTGTACAATTTAAGCAGCAAATTTTATTAAAATATAATACAAAGGTACTATAAAAATAATATTATATAATTAAGTAAATATAAAAAATACAAAAAAAATTACATATACATTATTATTTATAATATATAAAGGGAAAATAAACGCACATCATTAAGATAAGATGTTTCATATGTATGCACTGGGTGATTAAAAAAAAAATTGTGTATGTTCGTTTGCATTCTGAACCATATCATTTATTTAAAAAACCTTTTATTGAAAATATTTCAAACAATAATGGTCACAATTTGCATGTAATAATAGTTTTCTTATTTTGTACTAAGTACAAAAACAGTATTCGTTTTTAACTCGAAAATCTTTATAATAGAGTCTAGTCCTTAGAACAGCTTAATAATATGGACAGGAAATTTAATATTCTATTAACCTTCGATACTTGCGATATAAATAATAAATACGATAAGCATATTCTAATATTTTCTATATGTTATAAAATTTCTAAATATAATATTTCTTATAATGTAGCTTACATTATATTTATATAATTAATATATATTATTATTTTTGTTATATCTAAGTAGTATGTAAAAATACGTTATAAATTATATTAATAAACAGAATAGTTATACAATAAATTAATATTATTGAAATGATTATTAAATTTAATATGATGGTCTTTGTACGAATGGGTTTGTACAAATAAAAAACAGCGATTTCCCTAACTAAAATATAAAATATTTTATTATCTAACGAATGGAATTAAAAATTTGGAAGTAGGAAAAAGCCTTTTAAATGCAATATCTTCCTGAGTTTTACTTTATGTAATAATCGCAGTCTATCGCGAATAGCATCCTTCGGCGCATAGAGAGCTCTCTTACCTTAGAATAGTTTTGGAAGCAGCACAATGAGTCCTAGTCTAAGTCATTACCTATGGCGAATATCTTTCTAAGTGTATTGGGACCTTGCTCCTTACTGGGCTCGGTAGACGAGCCCCAATTATCTCAAATGAATGTACCTTGGTAGGCTCTTAGCAGGGCTTCTCAAGGAGCCGTGTATCTTGAGCCTCGAGTGCTACACAAATACACATCCTATATGAGCTACAAACTCCAAATGGACTCCTACGTGAGCTATAAGCCCCAAATCGACTCCTACGTGAACTAGTAGCTCCAAATGCCACTTCAACTACCACAAAATATTATTATACCTTCTTTACCTATTTAGGCTGGTCAACAATTGTTTTGGTGATCGATGATATCTACCCGACTGATTCTCGCTCTTGTCGTGACTTCTAGCCTCCTTATATTCAACAGTAACGCTTTTATTTTCGTTATATTCTTACTCATCTCCTATGTAATTGATCTTTAATCTTATGTTGCCTTATTACTAATGCTCTATATAATATATTCTTAATTCCGCTTCCTTTAACGCGCTAGGCGATAAGGGACAACGTTCCCGAACAATTAGATTTATTTATATCGTCCTCCGTCTGTTTACATAATGTTCAAACAACCACTATAATGTAATATGATAATTATATTACGTTATTAATAAAATTATACTATGAAAAGCATAGCGAATATTTTTTTTTTAAGGAAAATTAGATATTAAATATAAATCTTGTGATTTTTTAATTCTTTACACCTGCAAATTTCAAAGCAAGTCCGTTTAAGACAATCGTTACAAATTTCCTTAAATTTTAATAATATCTACGCTGTTTTTTTGTAAGAGAAAATTGCTTTATGATATATTTTTATTTTACTAATTCATATACGAGCAAGTACACATTCTAAATTTATTTAGTGAAATTGGCTATTTATTTAATTCACCTTCACTCAGTGCTAATAATTATATTAATAACCAGCGCACTTTATATTTAGTTTACATACCTTAAAAGGGTAAATTATATGAGGGAGCGTAGGAAGTTGCGCATAGCGTCGAATAATGATTTTTTATAATTTTATTAAATGTTACCAACTAGAAAAGTACACATGATAATGTTGGTGTAAAGAGATAGTGGAGGTGGTCTCGCGAGAAAGAGGGAGAGCAGAAAGATATAACAGGATTACCAAAGGTGACGTCGAAAGCTGAGAGATACAACAGATCCGTGGATCTTCTCATTCAGCGGTACTCGCGTTTGGAAGCGAGCATCGCTTATGGAGAAGGGATGTGTGGGGATAACACTGTGTAGAGGGCCCACTATTCCCACCCAAACGGAAACAAGAGCGATTGCCGGAAAACCCGGTTTTTCCGCAGGTGAGACGAAGTCCCGACGGAGCACGGATGGTACGAAAGGGAAAGAAGTAGATCGTCAATAATGATCCATCCTAAAGCGAAAGGAAGTGTTGTAAAATCTTAAAACAACACTGATCGGGTGAACGGACAAAGTATAAAGAGAGAAAATACTGCAGTTAACACGCTACCATGAGCCACACCCGCGAACGCGCAAATGAACGTCAACTTCCAGCTTTCGACGCTGGCAAGTCTACATGTGCTCCTCAAAATAGCAGTAACAGTAAGTCGGCTCGTTATGCGATCGGCAATGGCGCTTCTGAAGGCGTACTCACCATCGAACTTGACTTCAATAGCTGTTCGGCGCGAGACTCAATTGACGGCTCCATCTGAAGGACAGCTGATCACGACTTTCGAAAATAGATGATTAAAAGGACAGCATCAAGGGGAAACAGGGCAATAATTATGATAAGAGGCAATGAATAAAAGACAATAAAAACGATCAATCAAACCATAAATAGTGCATTTAATTATTTTCTACTCACCACCCATCCACTCCTTTCACCGCGAAGCCATAAATGCGCCCGCGTAGGGAATAGACAACTTACCTGTTATTATTCTTTCACATTACTGAATTTCTTGAGAATAATAGTACTTAATTGATTTGTAATATTAACTATTTAACTACCTCTTATTGTATCTAATTTTATCTATATGAATAATAGTTTATTCAGTGATGCAATTGATACAATATTTAAAATAAATTAATCAATAACATGATAAATATAGTATCGTTGATTGAATTTTCATGGCACATTCAATTTTTTATCAAATTAAACCCAAAGAATATTATTTTCCCATTATTTTATACTACATACTAGTAGCATAGGATGACAACACTGTTAATTCATCTGCAGTATCATTGAAAAAAATATCCTTATAGATGAAACAATGATTTTTTATTTATTAATACTTTTTTACACAGATATTAAAAATTATTTAACAAATGATTAATAAGTATATTTGGAATCACAGTGACTTAACATAAATTTTGATATTATGTACAGAGAATTAAGTGTGATATCATAAAATCACCTATTATAAAATTTTATCAATAATAGAACAGTGCCATACATTATCATTACTTATAAATATTCTAAATAATTTTTTTATCTGATTCTATTATTTTATAATTATATTTTAAATTAATTAAAAAAAATTGATAATTAGAAAAATAGGTTTTTCAGAATATATCTTTTTAAAAAATTTATTGCTATTAATTTTTTAAAATTTATTTTTACCAGTGGGAAGAGTTTGTTTTGATATAACAATAGCCTTTTCCCATAAATCTCGAACGACTTGTATCTAAAAAAATACAATTAAATTACATGAAATATAATCTAATCAAAAAGCTATTTAATTTACTATAGATTATAAATTACTTTTTTATCTAATCCTTTAATTGGAAGATCTTTTACTCTTATGTATTGTGGATATTGAATAATAAGTTCTTTTATTGCAGGCACATATTCAAGATCTAGTTCAAAGAATTGGAGTTCATTTTCATGATATTCTTTTGAATTTTCACAAGAATAATATAAACGATATAAACCATTCTCTTCTACCAATCTTTAAAACCAAAAATGTAAAAAATTTTAGAAAAAAATAGACGTGAATAATATACTTTTCACCTACCTTACACAGTGACTTCTACATAATCTTACAAAAGTATGTTGTTCAATTTCAATTCCATTTATAATCACCCCATCTTTAATCATTCTTTCACCTCCTTCATAAATTGAACAAAGACTCTCATCTTTATTTAATGCAGGTGGTAGAAAATCGTGAATGTGATATTTTGCTACTTCATCAGCAGCTTTATCAATATTTATATAATCGGAAAATAATATACTAAGTAAAGATTTTGTTTGATATAAAAAATTTTGTCTTCTAATATCATTTACATTATTGGAGTAGGTGGTACCAACATATTTTAAATAATTAAGAGATAGACCCTTTCTAAAACGAACATCATTTTCAATAGCAGTATTTAATGCTAAAGGTATTAGTTTCTCTAAAAAATCGCCCCAACTATTTTTTTGATAAAGACTTAATGTTATATGTAAGCTGTGACTTTCAAAACCAAGAGTATCTGCTTGATGAATAGTACCACGTGGAAAATATAATAAATCACCTGCATTAACAATAGTATCTAATATTGGTTTTCCAAGCTTTTTTTGAGAAATATTTGGAGATGAATATCTTGGTAAAAATTCATTATCTTTTCTTGGTTTGTACAATCTCCATCTTTTCTTTCCTTCGATTTGTAAAATGAATGCTTCTATATCATCATAATGTGGAGCAAAACCTTGACTATTTGGAGGTGTTAAATAAGCATTAGCTCCAACTAAAGTACCAAAAAACTCTTGAAGTACAGCTGAAAAATATTAATATTATTAATGAATTAATTTATTATTAATTATGAAAATTATGAAATCAATAATATTTAATTTAGAAATGTATTTACAATTTAATGTATATAATTTAATTATATACGATTGAGGATTTAACAATCTTACTGAACATCCATTAGCAAAATAATCCCAGACTATGCTTGGTAAAGCTCTTCCAACCGGATTGTGAGTTTCTCTTACATCATTTGTAAAGGTTGTAATATCCAAATTTTTAGTAAATAAAACATTATTATTTCTCAAAATATCATCTAACATTTGTGTTGATATTAAACTTTTATAATATTTTGACTTATTTCTTGTAATATGTACAGGTAATATTTCCCAGTTGTTTCTATACAAATTATTATTTTGAAAGAATATATACATTTCCTCATTATTAATTAAATTACACCAACCATAAATTTAATTCTTTAATAAAAATAATATAGATTTTAAATATAAATTAAGATATAAGTAGAAAATAAAAAAATTATATACATATTTTGATACATAATATATATATATAACAAAAATAATAAACTTATATCACAAAATTGTTTACTTACTCAAAAAATTTATATTTTTCTAAAGGATATATTAGCCATTTAAATAATTTTTCACTTTCGTTTACAGGATTACAAGGTAAATTATCTAAAGAATTCAAAGTTGTATGTGAATTATCAAAACCTATAACTTTTGAACATTCTTTGTTGGAGTCATTTATTTCAGAAGATATTTCATAAAAATCAGTCGAAACATTCATTTTAGGTATAAAATTATCATGAACATTAGTTTTACATTTTAAATTATATTTTTTAATATTTTTGAATTTATAAAAATTGATCTTATCATACATTTTAATGTTCATTGAATTTCTTTTTTGTGATCTTTTAGTGTGTATAGAACAAATATTATGTGTCTGTTTTGTTAGCATATCATAATTTATATTTTTTCTAACATAAGTTTTCTTTTTAAATTGTAATAATGGCTTAGTATGCATTTTTCTGTATACTTCAAATGCAGACAATACTTTTTCTTCATTCATATTAAAATTAATTTTTAAATTAGTGTTGGAAATTTTAAAATCAGTGTAATTTTTATCACAAATTTATATTCTTATATTAACAATATTATTTAGGCTATTTATGGTTACTTTTTAAATTTAATAAAAGATAAATTATCATTTACCAAATAGATTCACTATTAAAATACCATGAAAACCATAGACGGAACAAACACTACACATACCTAAAATAAATGAAATTATATAACAAAATATATATAAATATTATAAAGATATTCATTATTATTTAATTATTTATTAATAAAAGTTTATTTATTAATATCAAATCCATTTTATAATTTAGAAATATTAATTTAAAACCAAATTTCAATTTCTTTTTTTAAATTATTAAATTTATCCGTTAATATCAATGTTTTGCAATTTCAATTTTTGTTGTTTTTGGTGTTTTTCAATTTTTCCGTCTTTATAATCTGAGCTTATTGCACCAGAGCGTAAAATAAATAAAAATAAATGATTTTTAAAATACACTTCAGTTATAAAGTTAAAAAGAATTCTTAAATTTTAATTTCTATAATTTTTTGTATTACTTACGCTTTGTAGGAAGACTTAAGAAGAGAAAGTCGCATATTGCGATCTGACAGTAAAAAAAAAAAATATGAGAAAATAGTTTAAGAAAAAGTATTTTTGTTCTATAAATATTTTATTACAAGGTCAAATCATTGATGAATTCTTATTAGCTACGCAGAAAACTCACATTTGTCATGAGCTCGTAAAAATCTCTCGAGACTTTAAAAACGTAGAACAAGATACAGAAAGAATTTTCTACTTCCGAATTTTAAGAGCGGTGTAAGGAATTGAATCTCATTGTTCGAGACCATCGTCATCGCCCTTGGTCTGCGTTGTAAATAATATTAGTTTAATTTAGAGAGTAGTAAAATTCTTAGCGGCGAGTAACCGGAGAGTCTACGATATACAATGGAGTATTTCTTTAAGCCTCCCGAAGGGGGCGGTCAAGCGATAATTAGATAGTGTAATGAGAGTTTTTAGGTTTTCTCTAGCTTTAGAAGAGTGAACGTTGTACTTCATTGGAGTGATCGAGCAATTAGTAATCGGTATTATTAAAAAGGGTGAATTGAGTCTGAATTGAAGCCCAGTGAGCGGAGGCACGGGAACGCCTGTACCTGATTACGTATCGAACTGCACCCAAAAGGAACCGACTGGGTCTGATCGGGACTGTGCCAACTGGCTATCCTCCTCCTTGGATGTACTGGATCTGACGACCAAGTCTAACTGGGGCAATCCTACTTGGTCACCCTTCGACGCGGCGGTACTGGGTCTGACAACCAAGCCTGATTGGAATTGTCTCAGTGGGTCACCCATCTCCTTAGACTATCGGGTCTGACGGTCAGGTTTGAATGGGCGAGTCCCACCCGGTCGCCCCTCTTCCTCTTTGCGAAACTCATGAGTATAGTATGCGAGCGGTAGAATAAGTATTAGTTCACCAAGCGTAAGCGCCTGGACAGTAACGCGAATTAGTTCTATATCTGTGTTACCGAACGCGGGAAGGGGGTGTGTTAAACGGTGCTGGCGGGCGGCGCAGGAGCTGGTCTCGCGCCATATTAAATGAGGAAAAATTAAATCAACTGAAGCAGTGGGGGAGGGAAGGAGAGGATGCTCCCCGAACTTGCGGTCCCTCCAGTAGGAGAGGGGCGGCGCGACCGAATTTCCCGACCGAATGCGTGGAGATAGTGAAAGCAAAGCACGCCAAGCACCTGGGGGAGAGAGTAGGATAAAGCAGGAAGCCAGTAGGTCCCGGGAGAGGGAAGCAGGATAAAGCAGGAAGACAGTGGGCCCCGGGAGAGGGGGGTAGGATAAAGCAGGAAGCCAGTGGGCCCCGGGAGAGGGGGTAGGTTGAAGAAGAAGCAAGCAGATCCGGAAGGAGGGGATACGTCTCCCGCTCCGGAAGGAAAACTCGACAGAGCATTGGAGGAAAGGGAGAAAGCGAAGGAGTTTTTTCCTGAAGGGGGAGACGACGCCGATGGCAGGGGGTGTGCAGTATTTTCCGAGCCCTAGCTAGGAAAGACGGTGCGGCTACATATCGCATCTTTTTTATTATAAAAACGCCTCGCCGAATATAGAGAAGTGCGCGGAAATCGGCGAGCAAGAAACGACGAACCGAGGAACGGCGAGTGAAGCACGAGTGACTCGTAAGTGCCTCGACTAAGCAGGCAGCACCTCGGACGACATTGCCGTAATTAGGAGGGAATCCGGATGCAACCGCGAGTAGGCGCGAGGAAACTCGAGGCAATGCCGCAGCGCGGCAGGGCGATAGGAGGGGGTGTCGTCCTAGCGACGCTATCTGAAAACGCGTCGACCGCCCTCTTGGCGAGGCCGACGTCATCAAGGACGTCAACAGGAGCGGCAACGACGCATACCCCGCGGCTGACGTGGCGATACTGAGAACGGCGATTAGCACTGAGAGAAGTGAGGCTGCGGCGGCGCGCGGCAGCTGAAGCACAAACTGCGCCATCTTGGCCGAGAGGCGCGCGCAATTTGTACCGAACGGCAGAAGGCGCGCCGGCGCAGAGTCGCCCCTCGAACCGCGCGAAATCTGAATGTCGAATTGTCCACTACGCGCGCATCATCCGAGGAAAGTGCAGGAGATGCAAAACTGAATTACCGCGCTTGGTCGAGGAAACTTATCGCTGACGCGCTCGAGCTGTAGGACCAAGCGCGAGTGAAGGTAAAGACGGCTCGCGGGAATAAAGGGCGCAGAAATTAGTGCAAGCTCGCCGACGTTTCGAAACCCGTAAAAATTACCGACGGGTCATCCTTGACTTATTGGCGCATAAGTTAAGACTATTGTAAATGAACTTGACGTGACAGTGCATTATAAATAACTGTAAGCGAACCGGCGTGATTGTATATTATTGTGAATGAAAATAAATTAACCGATTGGTCGGAAACGACGAAAAACCCTCCCTCATCCTACACTTATCCCACTCCCTGTGTCAGTGCGTAACAGTTGTTTTAAATAAAATGTGCCATCAATAAATGCGATAAAGGACTCATTGGACTACTACCAGAGAATAACCACTCCGACATCCTACAGATCCCACTCGATCCTCACGTTGCATAATAATCTGCTTTTTCCTCCTTCTTTAGAGAAGGAAGTGTTTATGCAGCTAGGATAAATTAAAGGTAAAGTAAATAAATTAAAGGTAAATTAAAGGTTCCTCCTTCTGTAGCGCAGAAGATTTTTATGCTCTGTGTAGGTGTAAAATAAATAAATAATATTTGTTCTAATTAATCCAAGGTGTCATTTATTAGCTGCAACTTTATCCCCCACCCTTTCCTGAACCTGTATATAAATTTAAATTTACGGCCTCAACATTCATATTGTACACTATTAATTTTATAGGAAATTATAATTTGGTTATACTAGATGGACCGCGTAACCAAAGTGAATAAACTGTCATTTAACTGTGAAAACTAATTCAATTATTTAGCTAACTCAAACTTTCTTACATTTGACGAAAAGAATATTTGCAAGTAGAATGAAATGTGCACGTAAGTGAGGAACCAACAATGTATTATATCTAAGCCATGAAATGAGACTATTCATTTTACAATTTATAAATTATGCTATATGATGCAATTTTTTCACTATCACGGCGATTTCTACCACGTATTTTAGCCAATTTTTTTTATATTTTAATTACCATATACTTTTTCTTCAGTTTTCCATTGTTTGTAATTTTACGAGATGTAAGTAAATCTCAGCCAATACTAAAGTTATTGATACTTATGAAATATAGGGACACCCACGGATAAATTCACGAATCTACTAAATTAACTTTTAATTATTTAAATACATCGACTGTTGTTAATATTAAATAATAATCTACAAATACGAATTACACCAAAGCAACATCTAAATGCTTGATAGCAATAAGAATAAATGTAAGTAACAGATAGGAAATGTTTTATATAAGAACAACGTGAAGAAAACTCGTGATTAAAATGTAGAACGCGCATAATGTACTGACTACAATTTGAATACTTTTTTCTAAGATAATATAAATAATCTAACAATTGCAGAATGTAATTCTTTTCTCCACTAATTCCAATAATTCAGTGTCTACGACATTTATTGTACTTTTTTCTAATAATTTGAAAGGCGACAAGTGCAATATATATTGACTAACTAAGTTATATTGAGTAACTGTGATAACAGATATAATTGTATATCAGCATAAACTTTTATGAATTACCTGTGGATATAAAATCACCAAATTCATAAGCCCACACGTTATAGTATAAGGCCTAGAAAAGTTTAAATAATTGTTTAGGTAACACATGTCGCTGAGATAGAGATAGGGTGAGATAGGGAGCAGAAGAATTATAGTGATAATACAGAAAACCATTAAACTTCTCTCTTTATTGATAGTAGTTTACGAACGATAATGTTGTCGATTGATGTCGATTCTACCGTTGGTACTCAAGCGCCGTTGTTCCCGATTGCACATTATTTCGTTGACATCTTATACGTGTGTCGTTTTAGTTAGCTTAGCTGGTATTATTATTGAGTACCTGTTGTTATCTCATGCAGGATGTGTCGCTCGCACTAAGGGACAAGATGCTTCGCATCGACATCAACAGCTCTAAAAATCTAAATTGCTAAAGCTGTTGTTGAGTATATATGTGTAAATGAGTAGTGGTTTTATACAGTGTTATTAGGTTCTTAATGAAGAATTTTATACATCTGTTTATTATATTCTTACTTATTTATATAGTATACATATATATGTATATTTATTTATGTCTAACATTATTGATATTCAAAACTTATTTTTTTCTAAATGTAATATATGGATCAAAAAAATAAAAATAGTTTAAATATAAATAGCAGAAACTAACACACAGGTTATTTCAGCAGTTTCTCTTTAATAGAAATAATATAATAAAATATATATGTTCAGATATAATTGGCGAGTAGATATGCGTAGGTATGAACTTTTAAATTCAATCTCAAATGTCTATTTATTTAACAATCAAATCTTGAGAGTCGAATTTATTTAATAGTTATTTTTACTTTAAAACAATCAAATTTTAATACAACGTGTTTTATACGTGTTTTTAACAACGCGTTAGTCGAAAAAACAAAATTGTGTCTCACCTTTGTTTCGCTTCTCCTTATACACATACGGTGATTTTGTATTGTTTTTTACAACTTTTATTTTTTTATTTTGCTAAATTTCTTAATGACTAAAATTACATTTTTACGTATTATTTATTTTATTTTTTTTATTTTATTTCATTTTATTTTTTTTTATTTTATTTTATTTTATTTTATTATTATTAAATTGAGTATTGGATCCACTGGCTTCGTACGTAGATCATATTGACTTGTTTATCTTTGTAGAGAAATAGTCACGCCACTCGTCCTCTAAATATTTTTACATATTATATCATTATGAATTACGCGATTTTCAGTAAGAATAAGCCGCGATCATGCTTACTAAACATAATACGTACTTTAATTTTTGATTCTTGCCTTGCGGACGTCCCCGCGAAGCGGTTTTCGCAAATATCAGTGTACGAATTCCAATGCATTTTCATAAACAGGATCTTTTTGTTATTCGACAATTCGGTTAGTTTCGTAATTTACTTTTTTACATAGTTTCGTAATACACTTTTTTTTATCATATACACATTTAAACCAAAACAATGTATGTATATATATATATATATATATTGTACATATAATAAACTTTTAAAAATTAAAATGAAATATAAGTACAACATGTATAAGTTATACAAAATTTATAATTTACAAGTTATATTGACATAGAATTATGTACAGTTATAGTTATAGTATAAATTCATATTATATATGTTATAAAATTTTGAATTATTACACACTAAATATTATTTAAACTAAATGTAATAAAAAATTTTATTTAAATAAATATTATTTAAGATATTAAAATATTGATTGATTATGTCTAACCTCAGATATGAGAATAGGTAATAATATAATATCAGTATTTTAAATGAAAAAGTCTGGAAATTATTGATATAATTTTGGATATTACGAGCCTATTAAAATCAAATGTGTTTGCGCAGAATCAAAATTTAAATGAACCGTATATGTTATTACATTGAATATAGTTTTTCGTGAAAATGTATCATGTGATCACGTCATATGATTATAAAAGATTAGAAACTTAGAGCTACTTCTTCCTTCAATTTTCACAATCTAAATTAAATCGATCGTCGGCAAGTGTAAATTTGCAATCAATACATTTGTTATTAAATTCAAGAAATTAAAAAATTGTTACGAATCAATACATTACGAAGATTATTTTCGAAACGAAATTTAAAATTGCAAATTTGAAGGACGAATATGAACAAAGCTTTGAAGAATGTGAAATATTGGTCAATTTTTTTCTGGACCTTGTTAATGCAATTAATCATTACAAAAGCAGGTAATGTTGTACCAGTTATGCTTTGGTCTGATACTTCTTCTAGAAATCTTATAAATCCTCTGCATAAAACTTCAAGACCTGAGTTTGAAAGAATTTTGGCTGAACGCATAGGCAAAAGTCAACCACCTATAATTGTCTTTGTGAAAGATAATTTTTGTGTTGAAGACATTAAATTTCATAAGCAGGTCTTTTATTTAATTAATTATTAAATATAAAATTACGAATAATGTTTTATAACATTTAATTTAAGAAATAAAAAAATATTACAAGTATTTAAAATATTATTAATTTTTATAATTCATATTATTTATTAATTTACTATACTATTTATTATTTAATATACAGGATGTAAACATTAATTTTAAATTCAAATAAAAATCTTTTTAGAAGAATGTATGATTAAATTTTATTTTAAAGTTTATACATATATTTTTTTTAAATCTATATTTAATTTGATATTAAGTACATATTTTAGATTTTAACAATAATTTTTATGTTTTTTATCTAGCATATTTAATATGTTAATTTAAGTTTTTAATAAATTAATTGTTTTAGATACAAAATTATTGTTTTTATATAAAAAGAATTAATATTTCAAAATTCAATATAATAATTATATATATTAATAAATAATGTAAATATAAAAATAATTTAATTTTTCATATATCATGGTTTCTTAAAATAATTGATTTTATTTTTTATTTTACATAGAACTTACAGCAATTAAATAATGCAGGGACACTCACTTATTTAACAGCTGTAGAATCGGCTTTATCAGTTTTTGAAAATTTGTCATCTTATAATATATCTATGAAAGATAATATTGAATCTGTTTTTGAAAATCAGTTAGCTTTAATACAAGTGAATAATCTGAATACTATTTCCGAAATATATAATTCAATACGCGAATCAAGTCTAAATTTAGTTGTTGCCGTAACTGGAAAATCTTGTAGTTATGGATCATTAGAACGTGTTAAAAGAACTATTAATACTACAAACCATAAAACACATTTTATTATCAATACTGAAGAAATATTATTTTTTGCTGAAAAAAATCCTATGATTAAAGTAATACAAAATTAAATATTCTTTAATAAAATATATTATTTATTTGAATTTATTAATTTCTTATATTTTTCCAGTTCAATATGGACGATTATGTTCAATTAGAATCACCAACCTTTACATCATCACAAAGAGATGATAAACATTATAATCTAACAATGATTTTTAAGGGCGTTGATCCTAATGGTCCTTATAAAATAAGTTTAAAAGCTCAATTTAATATCACTAATGGTTACTTTAGATTTCTTGGATTTCAGTATCAACCTGATGGAAATAATATAAAATATTTTTTAAAAAGTACAAGTGATATTTACTTTCCATTTAATTTTTCATATCATTGTTCCAATGAAAATATTTTTAGTTACAAAAATAATGAAATTAAACAAGAGATTTCATTGAAAATAATAAATTTGCAAGTACAAATGGATACTAATAAATTTGGTGATGTTTATGATTGTGTAGGTTTTATGAGTATACCCATTTGGACAGGAATTTTCGTTACATCAATTTTAACAATAATCATGGTTTGGGCTCTTATAATGATTATGGATATACGTACAATGGATCGGTTTGATGATCCAAAAGGCAAAACTATTACAATTTCAGCTCAGGATTAAGAATGTTAATATATTGATATATGTAAATAAGTGTACGTTTTTAATGTAAGAATTGTAATTGTATCTGTTTATAAACAAATTTATTATATTTAGTTATTTATTAACAGTTGTAAAACAAATATGCTTCTTAAAATTTTAAGTAATTGTATGTACAATATAAAATGTAGAAAATTTATGTAATATTCGGAAATTTTTTTTTTTTTTCTTAGACATTATATGAACTCGAAATAAAAGAATTTATTAATAGAAATAGTTTTTTGTTTAATTTAACCATTACATTTAGTTTATAGATTTCTAATAGAAATGTGAATTGTATATGTTAAATAAAAATAAACAAGAAAATTAATTAAATTTAAAATTTATATTTCGATTATCCCTTATTGTAATATAAAGTTTTGAAAACAGATTAATAATTTTTATATTTATGAACATGAGGATACATTCATATGTATTAAAAGATAGATGATTGAATATGGTGGTAACTTTATCCCTTGGCTTGCTTTTACAACTTTTGGATTCAGATGTGGTACATTTCCATTATTTTGAAGTCTTAGTATTTTGCCATTCATAAAGATATTTCTATATAATAAAATTGTATAAATAATTAAACATAAATAAAATTATTTAAAGAACATTAAAAATTGCATTTGATAAATATTAAAAAATATATTTTTATAATAAGCAATTGTAATTACCTTGATTGTAAATTATCTGATGTAAGAATGTAAGAAAAAATATTTGAATCACTTGGTAGACCATGAATATAAATTTGTTTATGTTCTTTATTTAAATTTACTCCATAAATAACCACTGTAGGTAGATCATTTGAAACACTTTGTTTTGATGCACAATGAGCGTATAAACGTATATTTCCAAAATTATCTGGAGTATTTAAATTTAAAACTTTATTTGAAACAAATTGTTTAAATAATAAGGCCACCCACCAGTCAGGATTCGGATCCAAATTTTCGTCTATCATTGCATAATTACCACCAAAAAGTGACTGTCTTATTACAACTTGAATTCCAGCTTTGGCACTATAGCCTAATTTATCAAGCCATAAAAATCCAGCTACATATCTGTTAGATAACTCTGGAGCACCACCACCATATGCAGAACCAGTTTCAGCTATAAATAAAATATTTATTATATAAAATTTTAATTTAAACATTCTTTTATTAAAAATTTAAAACTTTTAATTATTTTTAGAATTTACATACAAAGCCACATATACAAATTATGATCATTTAATCTAATTGCTGTTGCCATTGTATCAATTTGTCTTGATAGAAGATTAAAAACTTCTATATTTAGAAAATCTTCCAATTCAGCTACATATCCATTGAGATAATACTGATGCCATGTGAAATAATTAATACAACTATTGACTTTATTTAGAAAATTTATTCCATATATTACACCTTGATGATCTTCATTTCCAATATGATTTACTTCTGGACCAATAAGAATACTATCTTTATATCCTAGATCATTCAGTATACTTCGCAATTTACAATAATCCTTAGATAATTGTTTTGCAGAAATTGTAATATTAAATACATGAAAAAATGAATTTGGTTCTGTGAAATATACCGCTTTTTAGATAGAATTATTTTACTTGTACATCATTATCAAAGTATATATAAATTATACCATTTCCCATTTGCCAATCTATTTCCATTTCATGACTTTTAGCAAACAATATAATTTCTTTTGCATTGTCACTATTCCATGAACCATCAGTATTTCGTAATAAAGTATTCAAATCAAATATAATTTTAATACCTGTTTTTTGTGAAAATTTATAAATAGAAAGAAAATCATCACCAGTTAATGTAAAATTATTGATGTTTTGTTTATTTACTGGATTTTGAAATTGACTTTCTTCAGATAGTTTTTCTTTTATTATACTGATATTCTATTATGAAATCATCCATTTAAATATTTCAAATTAAAAATATGTTAATACTAGTTATGTTGATATTAGTATGTTAATACAGTTAAAATATTTGTAAACACATACTTTATTGAAATATAAACAATCTGCTGCTGTCCCACCAATTCTTATGTATGCAGGACTAAGTTGACGAGTAAGATTTATAAACTTTTCATGAATAATAGGTAAATTCTTCATATCTCTTAATAGAGAAGAATCCAAACCAAATGAAAGAAATTTGTCCGATGTAATATGAATTAGTTGAAGATTTGGTTTTAATGATACAATATATCCATAAAAATTGTAATTCATTATTAATAATAAAGTGGTTAAAATTATAGAAGTACTTATTAATAATATATTCATTCGCATTTTTGAATCTAAAATAAAACTTAACTCGCTTAAAATATTTTTTCCTGTAATAAAATAAATAAATTTCAGATGCATATGTATTTACAAAGATAAATACATTTTTAACATTAAAAAAAGTATTTTGTTAATTATTTTAATTAAAAAAAAATTTTTAATTTCACTTACTAATGCGAGTAATTTTTATAAGGTATTTCTATTCAATTTTCAGTTCAGTATTTATTAAAAAATTAATTAAAATCAATATTACCGCTATTGTCTAAAGATAAAGTCTATTTGAAATATACATAAATAGTAAATATTAATGTATTTTTAATATAAAGTAAAAAAAGTGTTTCTTGTTTTTATTTACATGTGGTGGCTAAATGTAACTATAATTGAGTTCATATTTTTGAAGAAAATAAATAGTATTTTATATTTTATCTTTACTAAATTTTTCCTTATAGTTGCGGTGGATTCAGTATGAAAGTGGTAAATGATTAATTTATATTCACAGAAGTTTAGCAAAAAAGCTATGTAAACCTTTACTTATAGTACTTAACACTATACTTAACCAATAAAAGAATGACATGTTATATTTATAAAATGCACGATAATTTAGATCAAATTTATAATTATTCTACTTACTTAAGACATTTCTATTTTATTATGGTACTTTAAATCGCAGCATTAGAAAATCTTTATCGATTTCACCAAATATTAGGTATAATGAAAAAACTTTGTTTTTATTACGATAAAAATAATTTATTTGTTTTAGTTTCATGTACTTGTTGAAATAGAGGTTTTTTAAAAAGAATAAGATATTTAAACTTGTAAATATAAGTTTTTATGATTCTAAATTTAATATTAATTAAATATCGATTTATTTATATACATTTATAATAAAGGTTTAATTTACTTTATAATGAAGTTATATAATACCAAATACTAATTTAAGGATTTTTTTATTTTTAATTATTGTATTTAATATCTTCATCCATTAATCCGATACAAAGATAATATTTAATATGTATTAGTAGTCATGAAAATACGAAAAAATTTTTTGTCATACATATGCGTTAACAATTTATCTTTATAATTGATTATATTTATAAATGTAGTGTCGGCATAAATTATTATAAATCTATTTTCACTTACAAATTTTACAAATATTTTAAGTTATAATAATTATAAACAAGACATAATTTACATTTTAAAAGAAATCTTTAATATTGAATTTTTTATCAATTAGAATGGAATTAAATACTACATAAATTAGTTCATCTTTGAGTCTTTAATATGTTATCTATTAATATATATTTGGAAATTGATTTTTAAAATCTATTATGCCATTTTTCTTCAATTAATATATAATTTGTTTGCAATTTTTAATTAAGACCTTACTTTTTAATTTTTTATTATTTATATAATTTATAAATTTATAATATTATAATTCGAAATATCTATAATCTTTAATTATTAAAGAAAATAATTAATTATTGTTTGGTATAATTCAAAATAAACTATTATAATTTATTTATAAACTTTCTTGTATAATATCAAATATTTATAATTTATATTAAATGATAAGAGTCTAAAATAAACAGCTCATATTACTTAGATATTCTTTAATTTGTATATATTTGTATATCTTATATTTGCATATATTATCTATATACTGTAATAGTTTCACGCTATTGTTAATTTATCAGATTTTCAAACGTATTGAATATTTTGTAAGAAAATCTAGATATGAATTGTAAATAATTTATCTAAAAAGATAAATTTTAAGTATAAAGTCTGATTAAAGGTTTTTTAATACAGTAAGAACTTAATAATTATTCATAATGGTTAAAAAATTTTTATTTTACTTTTAGAATTATTTTCTTAATCAATAAAAAATGCTGTATAAGCGTACGCAAGTATTAATTTATATTTATTCTTTTAGAAATACACAGATATTGTATTTATAATTTTTATCATGAGTGGAATTTATATTTCACGGGCTTCTAGGAACCAATAAATTTAGAAAAAACTTTTTGGTTTCTCATCTATTTAGTTAATACTCAATTTTTTTTTCAATAAATATTCCTAATAATAATGAATTAAATCATATTATTTAACTAAGAATATGTAAATGAATGTGATAAACTTCATTTTAAAAAACTGAAATATTAGTACATCAGTTTTTTTATAGTCTATTTTATATATTTAAAATTTTCAAAATTATTTTTAATATTTTTTAAATACTCAGTACCTATACGTAATATCGGATATAGTTATTGCACTATTAATGGTATACACTAATCTATAAAGCCCATTCTCCTCGGTTGTACATCGTGGTTCTTCAGGTTAGGTAGGCGCCATGTTGCTCGAATGAGGTGTCAGTATTTGTTCAACGTGACGGGAGTTTTGGGTGTGGATTATAGGATTCCGAAAGTTGAGTTAATTTTGATTTGTCATTGAACATCCTAGTAAATTATTTAGGATAACGAATCGGTAGGCAGTTTATCAACGATTTAAATTCATAAATACTTTTTAATATTTCTTTGTTTTTAATATGATTTAAAATTTATTTAATTATTTTATAACTAATTTGAATATAAATGAATCCTTAAACGTTAGTACAACAGCCGACTCTACATATATACTTTTATTTTCATTCTGTGACTACTTTTACGATTTGATATTTTTTTGTTGAAAATTTTTATATTTATAAAAATATTTACTATTCTTCTGGACTTTTAAAATTACTAAATATTACAATAATATATAGGTTAAGTCTTATCTATCTTTATCCGGAAGTTATTTTATAAATGAATCTTTTATACTTCTATGGGCAAACGTAGTACTGCGTATATTTTTCTTATAATACTTTTTTAGTTACTCGTTTTAATAACATTTCTTCTACAGATGAAATTTTAAATATAATTCTGATTTTTAACAATGTATTTAATAAGTTATAATTTATTTTTATAAAAATTGTAATTATGTATTATATTAAATTAAAATGTTGCTTATTAATATATTATTTTTATATCTTTTATAGAAATAAATACAAATAATAAATTTATTTTTTAGGATCATATTTATTCAGATTGAAAATAAAACACTTATCAAAATGCCAAAATCTGTAAGTACAATTTCAAAATGTTAGCTCATGTTTACATAAAAAAGTTATATAATTATATAAGTAATTACTGAAATATTATTAAGAATTTTTACAATCATTGTTATTGAAATAAAATGAAAAAATACCCTATCAAAGTACATAAATTTTTTAATTTGATATATCAAATATAAAAGATACGTAATTTAAAATAAGTAATAAAAAAGTAATATTTTATACTTAAGGTAGAAAAATTAAATATTTGTACAATTATACAATGTGGATATTTAGTTTACTATTCAAATACAAATTTTGATCTATTAGTAGTATTTGAGACCAAATATTATTTAATTAAATTATCTAAAAATCTCTGAGATGAATTGTCAAAAATTAAAAATGTAATTGTTCAGTATATATAATGTGATGAGGTAAGAAAAGGAAGTCGTGGCGTCTCTATCAATCACTTATTTAATATGAAAGCATGGAGGAAGGAAGAACAATCGAATAGAATGGAACGGACCGAATTGACAAAGCAGATGAATAAAAGGCCGATGTTGGGTTTAAAAATCGCGGTTTCGTGAGAATTGTATATATCAGTCGTACGGAAATGCTGATCACGCAACATGTCCTACTAGTTGTCATGTGGTTTCGGTTTTTATTATTGGCCGTTCAGTGTTGAGCGCCAAATGTCGAAAGCGTAAGACGGAAGAGTGAATTAAAGTGAAGAAACGTTGATCGCGAAATGCGCCACCTTGGCGGTTATTCAGTCGTGTCGACGCTCGCACTTTAGCAATTGTCACTTGTAAGCTGACACTTGAAAAGAAATCGACGTGTAAACTCACGTGGTTATCGGCCGATCCATTATTTATTATAATTTTGAATTGTTGCGGCGTCCAGTTAAATTCGGCCAGTTTAGAAATTTACATTACTTTCAAGTCGCTATTCTTGCAATGGTCTCAGGCTCAAAGATGGTGAGGAATTCCGTTTTTCCAATTTCGCCATTTTTAGCCTTCATCTCTTCCTACCTTTTTTTCAAGTTGCCTAAATATTCTTTTAAAAAAATTCACTTTGCAATCTGTATTTATATATTATTATTTTTTTTTTTTTATTTTCGGATATAAAATAACAAATCCTTAAATAAACGTCGACACAGAAAATAAGTAAAATGAGTTCGGAATTTGATCAATTTTTATAAGTATTTAGTAATGACTAATAAAAATCATGACTAGGTAAAAAATACATAATTTTCAAATTCACCCTTAACTTTTTCTCTGTATGTATTAATCAAATACAAAATTCATTTACCTATTCATTTTTGTTAATATATTTTTTATAAGTTAAAAATGTAAAATACAGAGATTGTTTTTTAATATTTTATGTGCTGTATGTGGGAAATTGGTCAAAAATTAAGATGAATGTGCGTGTGACGACGATGGATGCTGAGTTGGAGTTTGCAATTCAACAAACTACAACAGGCAAGCAACTCTTTGATCAAGTTGTCAAAACTATTGGTCTTAGAGAAGTTTGGTTTTTTGGATTACAGTATACAGATATTAAGGGCAATCAGACATGGATAAAGTTATACAAAAAGGTAAGAACAATGTATATTTAGATACTTTTTATTGCATATGTAAAGTTTCTTAATATATTTTATTAGGTATAATGGCAAAATAAAGAAAGTATTTGAAATTTTTTAAATTATTCAAGACATTTAGCTTATTTAAAAAAATTTATATTCTAATGTACATGTAATTCGAAAAAATTTAATATTTTAATGTACATTCAAATGAAGTAATATTCTTCTATTTAAGTAATACCCTTACATTTTTGCTGTTATTAATTTAAATAAATTATTATTTAATACAAAAGAAAAAATTATTTATAATTTTTATAATATAACTTCTATCATTGTATAAATTATATTTAAATTCTTGAGCTATTGTAAATTTAAGAAATTTTGTTAGTATTATTATATAAGTAATTACATCATGAATAGAATAAAACACAGTATTGATTACATTCTAAAAATGACTAATTGTCTTAGAATAAAGTAAAAATTTTGATAAAACTAAGTATGTTATAGAAATATTGTGTATAAAAAGCTTACATCATTTAGATAAAAAGTATTATTTTTAAAATTCGTGTCAGAAGTAGAAATATTTATTGTAAAATTAGTATTTTGTATAAAAATATTAGAATGTATTTTACAACAATTAGCAACCTCAGTATAATTATTCAATAAATATTCTTAGCAAATAATAGAAATATTGGATCTATTTTTAATTTAATTGAGTTAAAGTAAAAGAACAAGGCAGATATCGACAAATTTTTAGACCTCTATTTTAACAAAACCAATTAATAAAATGAATTTTTTATGAATTATTATTTAGGTATATAAAATTTTGTATATAATTAATAGTGAAAAAGCCATTTAAATTTATATGGCATGAGTGTATGAATGAGGAATGATTTTGTTAACGATAAAATTATATAATACTTGCTATGCAAGTGTGTAAATGGAATCGAGTAAACTCTTTGTTTTTTAATCAGGAAAATTTTCTAGCTAAATTTTTTTTTTTTTTTTTTTTTTTTTGTATTAAGAATGAGGAAAATATATTTGACTCGGTTAGATTTCATTATAAGTTATTTTAAATAAATATTAAGTAGCTGTATAGCAATCGTCAATAAATTGATGCATCGCATGATAATAGATATCATAATTAATAATAGTTTCAATTTGGAATGATAACTTGTAGTTATATATTGAATATATATACTTTAATCATTGTTTAGTGTATTTAGTTATTTTAAAAAAAGTGTATATTGGTCTTTGCAGCAGGAAACTATTATTATAGTGATTAATCTGTTTTCGCGTATGTTTTGTTACGGCTATATCAGTCTATAATTTTTCCTCGACTTTCAAAGTAATTATACACGTAACCTTTTATTACGCTTTATCTGAGTAATTATGTTTAAATAACAAGGATATTTCAAAATAGTACTATCGTTATTTGTTAGACCGTTAGAAAAATGAAAAAATATTACTATAATTTTTGTAAAAAATTAACATTTTGATTAATAACAGATTTTTTCTATATTCAATACTTTCTTTCACTAAAATAAGAATAAAAGTTTATTTTGAGCATTTTTTTAATGCATTATGCAACAATTTGTTATTTTAATAATTTAGAGTAAATAAAAAGAATATAACTTATAAAAATAAATCAAGATAAAATATAAAAAAAAGAGTATAAAAATTTAACATGAATATTTATTGTTATTTTAATGAAAAATCCAAAAAAATTATAGCATTATGTAGGCAAAAGAATTTTATTATTGATGTGTTAAAGTAAAAGCAGTTACTTTCAATTTTTATAAAGTAATATATATATATATATTTATATATTATATACTTACTTTACATACATTAAAAATAGATTTTAGATTTAAATAAAATATTTAAACGTAGAATGCTAATATATACACACGCATATATATATAACTGCTAATGAAAAATTAAAAATTCGGATAGCAAAATATTTAAGTTTTCACATTCTTTAAAAACATTTATATTTTAGTTTTTTGATATATTCCTTTATAATATAGTTTATATGAGTTTATTTAATGTAAGTAGATTTTTTATTCCTTAACTAAAAGATCTATTAATATTTTCTCGATTCAATAAATGCTTTTGTCTCTTTTTTCTTCTATTTTATATCTTATTACCTTAGTACGTGTATATGTCCATTACTCAAAGGCATTATTTCAACAAAGCTATTCTAATATTTCTAAATAAATAGTATATTACCTTACAACTAAACTAAACAAAATTCGTTTATTTTTGTTTAATGATTTTCAATTCGGAAAACAATGTTTAATAGTTTGTTGTTGTTGTTGTTGTTGTTGTTAAAATAAATGATGATAGTTAAAAGAAGAAATTATTTAATGTATTGAAGTTTCATAATGGAAATACGAATGTTTAGAAAGTACTATTATAGAAAATCAACTTTCACCCTATACATGGAATATCTAATGAAATAGAACCCACGAAAATAAAAACTGTATTCATATATCAAATTCATGATTTTTATATTTTTAGTTTTACATTTTTTTAAGCATTAAGCTTAAAGTACTT
Organism: Ceratosolen fusciceps; assembly: GCA_018883505.1. Lineage (NCBI taxonomy): Eukaryota > Metazoa > Arthropoda > Insecta > Hymenoptera > Agaonidae > Ceratosolen > Ceratosolen fusciceps. Next base: position 694,648 of record RCIC01000049.1, read on the forward strand.
AATATTAAAAATGGTATATTGTCATTCTTTGTTTCCATAATGTAACATCATTTTTAATATTGATAATTGTATTATAATAATTATTAAAAAAAATGATTTATAAAAATGGTGATTTATATGTAAAATTAAATAATTTTATAACATATTTTGGCTGAGAAAATATAATTTGAGTATTTAAATGTAATCATAAATATTATAGAAATAATTTTGCTATTTGTTGATAAATAAAACAATATCATAAATAGTGATAGTTAAGTTTATTAAAAGAAGTAAAAAAAATATTTTTATTGAAAAAGTCAATTTTCAATATTATGATGAATATATTTAAAATATTAATACTAAAGTAATTACAAGTATTATTAAAAATTTCATTCATCTAATATAGTTTTTATCCAAATCTAGCATTAAAGTTAATTTTATATAAATAGGTAATATTTAAGGAGGTTTCCAATGATATTAATATTAAATGAACTATATTTTTAAAATGAAAATTTATTGACAAATATTATTTTATAAAAATTAAAAAACACTTTAAGATATAGTTTACTATAAATAATTATAATGTTATAAACATTAAAGTTAATATTGTTTCTACTTCCTATATAGAATAGTTTTAGTTTTATTATATTTTATTTAAAATTATAGTTTTTATTCTAAAAAAATTAATAAATAAATAAATTTAATATGTACAATTATTTTAAAAAAAAATAATAAAGAAATTTTAAAAATAATTATATTTAGAAATTAAAATTATAGAGTATTATTTATTGAGAGACTTTATGAGTATAAGAAAAATTTATGAGTAAGTTATATATTAACATAAATTATTTTATCTAATTTCATTTATAAAATTAAAAAATGTTATTTTCTTTGGTACTACTGTTTTTTTAAATTTAAAAACAATATTATATGAAAAAAAATATTACTTAAATAAATAATTATTTTTTAATCAAAACAGTATTCAAATTTTTATAATTTTTAATAGAAAGAAAAATTTTAATTTAAAATTGTAATTATTAAAGTATTGTTAAGGCAAATAAAAACTTATATTAAACTTCATTAAACATTAGAAAATATGTTGAGAATAAGAAATATTAAATTATGTAACATTACATCATTAAATAATTATATCAAGAACAAAGTTTATTATTATAAAACAGTAGTTTTTAATGAATTCATTTAAATTTTGGTTCAGGTTCACTGGTAACTATATGAAAGTAAATAATATTATTTAAAAAAAATTATATAGTAAGCTTTCTATAAAATTGCTAAATTTTATAATAGCGTATATTATTAGTTAGATTTTATACTTAATATTAGAACTACAAAGTTTTTTTATTATAATAAATTTTTCTAAAATTCACAAAAAATTTCTTGCGTTTATTTACGACGTTTCCAGCCGAAAAGCACGATCAGGAGGGTAGTGAAGATGGAAGTTAAAAAGAAAGTTCGAAAGTTGAAAGGCTGTTCAGACTCTGAAACAGATGACGAATTTGAAGGTGTATTGGTAAGACGAGTTAAGAACTCATTACCGAGAAGTCTTCAAAAATACTTTTTGTATTACTCGCAGTTCAGCAATAATTGTATAGTTAATTTTTCATTGCAAAAATATTATGTATAAGTTGATGTTTCCCTTTGTTTTCACCGTTGTCATTAGAAAGTGAATGGTTTATCTAATAAAAAATAAATACAAATTGCGCTGTTTTTAATTTCTTTTAAAAGTCAGTTTAAAAAACAACCATAATAATTTTTTGAATAATAAAATCGAAGGTCCAAATAATATTTTAATTGTTACTAAATAATTTGATGGAATAATATTTATTTTTAATGTGCAAGTGTAAATTTAACCAGAAAGGGGTAACTATTATTTTCAATTAAAAATTTTTTAATATATATTTAATTTAATAATATTAAATCTATATGCATTTACAATAATGTACAATTTCAAAATATTACAATTAAAGATGTATTGTGAATTTTTTAAATAATTACATACAATCCTTTATTTGAAATGTTTAGTAATACATCAACTAAAATGCTAATTCTTGATATCTATAAATAAAAATGTACATATAAATTATTAATTAATTGCTTATGTATACAATCATTGTTCGAATGATGAAACAAATTTCGTTATGTTGCAGTGCAATCTATTTCTGTTTTTATCTATTCATAATAGAAGTCGGTTTTTTATTTTATTTTATATTCTTATTTATTATGCAAAATACATTTTTATTATACATATTTGAAATAATATTTAAAAGCATACATAATTGTAGATATTTATGGCTTGAATTTTTTCTATATTAATACACATTAACAAATATTTCTATTTTGTACTCGTAAAATTACTACAAGCGATTAAATAGAATTTACTTTGAAATATTATTTAAAATGCTAGTAAATCACTAGTCTATCATTCATAACCTAATATTAATTTGAATAAAAAGGAATAGCAATAAGTTACGGTATTAAAGAAACTCTGGAATAAATTATAACTCGCAATAAAAAGTGATAGTTACAAGTGTGGTTTCATGCCTTTACAACCTTGTCAGATATTAGAAAAACGAAGTTAGCATCTTTACATAAGATCATTTCATTTTCGAACACACTTTGCTTATTTTTCTTATTATTATAACATTAAATTCGACTTTCACGTTGATGTCTAAAAATTAATAATTTTCCGCAAATATTGTAATTAAAAATAAAAATTAAAAAGCATATTTATATCGTTAATTACTATCTAGTAATTCCGTTATAGTTGGTAACCTCTTATACTTCGTTAAATTATTAAACTCTAATGAAAAATCTAAATAATAAATTTTACGATTTATGGCATACAAGCATTTTATAAGTGTTCAAGACTTTACAATAATACTTTTTTTCTATACATTACTTATTTCTATTTTCATTAATTTTTTATTTTGACATCCTATATCAATACTTATATTCGTATTATTCAATGGATTTACATAATATTAATAGCTATTATTTTAGAATGAACATAACATGATGATCCATTTTACTTACTAATACATTTTATATACTTTAAATATTTATATTTAATTAATAATAAATACTAAAAATGGATGTAAATTAATTTTATACATAATATTTTATTTATCAGAAAACCAAATTTCAAACGCTAACTTTTTTTTAATAACTTTTTTTAATAAATCACTAATTAATAATAAATATCTTTAAAAAATTTTTTATATTTGTTATATAGTGTTATATAAACACTTAATATATAAATATTGCTTAATTGAAATTGTTTCGACGTAGCTTAATTTTAGAACTTTATTTTTTAGTTTGAAACATTTTTGAAATATTAGTTATTTTTATTAAGAATTTATATAAAAATATTGAATCTTGTAACAGACCATATAAATGATTTTGTTTAGAAATGTTCTATTAACACTTGCCATTTTTATAATAGAAAACAATAATGAATATTTTTTATTTAATCCAAGCTTATTTTGGAATAAAAAAAGTATTTTTAAAAGATTTATAGAATTTTTTCAAATTATGAAACAACTAACGTTTTCCTTTTTACATTTTTTTAAAATGCTTGATTGATGTGGTACTAACAACTAGCAGAGTGGGCTCTCTTCATTCTTGCCTAGGGTAAGTCACAGTCTGGTAGCAACTTAGTTATTTCGTTCTTATATAATAAACTCACTTTATTGACGAAATAATTTTCATTATCAATAATTTATTTCCTATTTAATGTATAAAAATAAATTATATATTTCATTATTTCGTAAAAAAATTTATAGATAAGATAAATTGTGAAATATACCAAAATTAAATTCAGCACACTTAAATTAATTACTTAATATAAATTATTTTAAAAAGTAGTTCTTTTATCTTATTGCATTATGTAAGAGTAGATAATCAAAGTATGTATTTGCGGTTTTTGGAATGAAAAAGATAAATATTAAATAAAAAATAACTTATAATGCATGAATAAAATTATTTTAATTTATAGAACTCTATATGATCCTTAACAATTCATAAATTAGAAATAAATGTTGATATTCAGTATTATCAACAATTGTAGTACTTTATTGGTTAAAATAAAAAATTAATACGTTGAAAATAATTACAGGTTCTTCCATTTGGCTCTCGAAAAATATTCAACGTAAGCAATGCTTAGGAGAATATAAAAAACGCACAGGTTTTTTTAATAAGTTGACTATGTTTGGATATCTTATGGGACCTGCGTAGTTGCATGAAATTTATAACCTGAATGATTTATTTCTTAAATAATGTTTGATAATTAAAAAAAAACACTAAGTTTTACAATATTTTTTTCTTTTAAGCTATTATACTTAGAAATTTGATTGAGACAATATTTATGAATATTGTGTATAAATATTTAATTATATATATATATATATATATATATATATATATTAATATATTTATTCTTTATGATTGTAAAATAAAATGTTTTTAAAAAATATGAAAACACAAATTGTATAGAAATTTTCTGATGTATTATATTTTTAAAATATTTGTGTTCTTATCATACAAGTACACGACTGTTTATATAATACGTCAGATTTCAGTATATACTTTATTAATTAAAATATATAACATAATAAACGCATTTTTTATTTTTAAACAAATGTATTTTTTCATTTAAAAATACATTCTCCAATTTTTAATTATTTTTTTTATTTTTATTAGTACAATACTAATAGAATATGTATGCTAATACAATTACTATTTGAAACATTTTCTTATTCGTCGTATTTATTTAAAAAATCATAAGAATTAATGATTTCTGTTTTTCAAGTGAAAGTTTTTTCTAATTTTCGTATTAATAATCAAAGTGCTTGAAAATAAGTTGCACGCTTGAAAATTTAAAAATTTTTTTAGATATTTATTATTTGTTTGTTCTTTTTTGTGTATTTTAAATATTTTGAAAAATTGAGAATTACCTATTTATATTAAAAATAATATTATTGTAGGTTGTGAACCAGGCAGTTAAAAAGGAAAATCCATTGCAGTTTAAATTCCGCGCCAAATTTTATCCAGAAGATGTAGCTGAAGAGTTGATTCAAGATATAACTTTACGACTTTTTTATCTACAGGTTAAAAATAGTTTTATGCATACAGTACTTTTTAATAATATAACATATAATATAATAAACGTTTACTAAATAAATAATGAAATTATTAGTTTTATAGTTAATACACATCATTTAAAAATGATATAAAATTATAGTTTATTCATTCAATATTTAAAATTTGCAGGTAAAAAGTGCTATTTTAACAGATGAGACTTATTGTCCTCCTGAAACATCAGTTTTACTGGCGTCTTATGCTGTACAAGCTCGACATGGCGATTACCAAAAAAGCATTCATATCACTGGCTTTTTGGCTAATGATAGGTTATTACCACAGCGTGTTATGGATCAACATAAAATGAGTAAAGAGGAATGGGAAACGTCTATAACAAATTGGTGGCAGGAGCATAGAGGAATGTTACGTGAAGATGCTATGATGGAATATTTAAAAATTGCTCAAGTAATTTTGAACTTTTAATGATTTTTTAATCTAATAATAATTATTATCTCTAATAATAGTCATGTCCATCAATAACAATGTCTTCATCTCTTAGATTTTATATAACCATAATTGAAATATGTTAAATGTATTTTATAATTATTTGAACAATATTGGCAAATCAAAAATTAATATTTTTGTTAATTTGATTAAAATTTTGAAAAAAAATATTCGTAAATTTAAGTAATTTATCATTCAATTTTAATATGATTAAACAAAAAATCCAAAGAATAATAAATCTATAATTTCAGTGTATATTCTATAATATAATATTATTTGATTAAACAATGACATTTTTACAATTCATAATTATTCTTATAAATATTTTTTTAAATATTTATAGAATGTAGAAAAAAATTACATTTGAATTTTAATAATTTATTATTTACTTTTTTAAAAAGGATTTAGAAATGTATGGAGTTAATTACTTTGAAATTCGGAATAAAAAAGAAACTGAACTTTGGCTTGGAGTGGATGCTCTAGGACTTAATATTTATGAAAAGGATGACAAATTGACACCAAAGATTGGTTTTCCATGGTCAGAAATTCGTAATATTTCATTTAATGAAAAAAAATTTATTATTAAACCAATTGAAAAGAAAGCACCAGATTTTGTTTTTTTTGCTGCTCGTGTCAAAATAAACAAAAGAATTCTTGCGCTTTGTATGGGAAATCATGAACTTTACATGCGAAGACGTAAACCTGATACTATTGATGTCCAACAAATGAAGGTTCGTTTTTAAAGAAAAAATGTTGATATTATTAAAAACATAAATATCAAACTAATTTTAGGCTCAAGCAAAGGAAGAGAAACAAGCTCGTGAAAAACAACGTGAAAAACTTCAGTTAGAAATTGCAGCTAGGGAACGTGCTGAGAAAAAACAACAAGAATTCGAAGAACGACTCCGTACAATGGCTGAACAAATGGAAAGGAGAGATGCAGAATTAAATGTGGCTCAAGAAATGATTAGACGTCTTGAAGAGCAACTTAAACAGTTAAGTGCTGCCAAAGAGGAACTTGAAAACAGACAAACAGTATGTTGACATTATATATTACGTTTGTTAGTTTAAATTATTAAATAATATATTAGTTAACTTATGAACACAATTTATTTATTTAATGATATAAAGTGTAATTAGAAAGTGTAAATTTATTTAGGAATTAACGGCAATGACGGAAAAACTTCAGCGATCTCATGAAATGGAAGCTGCCGAAAGAGCCAAGCTTGAAGCCGAAATTCGTAACAAACAAGAAGAAGTTCAACGTATTAAATCGGAAGTTGAAGCAAAAGATGCTGAAGCTAGAATGTTACAAAAAATAGTTGAAGCTGACAGGTAAAATAAAAACCAAGCAAAATAACGTATTAAATGAGATTTTAAATTACTGTTAAAAATTGTCTTTTAGACTTCAACAAGAAGAAACTGAGAGAGAGTATCAAGCTAATACTACGCCACATCATCATCATGTTGAAGAAAATGAAGAAGACGGTGAAGATGGTGAAGATGAAATAGCTCACGGTGACGTTACTAAGGAACTTATCACTGATGAATCAATTATAGATCCTATTGAAGAACGACGTACACTTGCCGAAAGAAATGAGCGTCTTCATGACCAATTAAAAGTAATATTAGAAATCAGGCATATAAATATTTCTAAACCTTCATTTACAATAATTCCTAATATTTAGATTAAAGTAATTGCGACTAATTAATTTTTTTATTTTAGGCATTAAAGCAGGATTTGGCGCAATCACGTGACGAAACGAAGGAAACTGTTATGGATAAAATTCATAGAGAAAATGTTCGTCAAGGCCGTGATAAATATAAAACGCTACGTGAGATTCGTAAAGGCAACACCAAACGCCGCGTCGATCAATTTGAAAACATGTAAAAAGTGATAAAAACGTCACGTGACGTCTTTTAAGTCCCTTACGTTGATTTTTATTATCTTTTTAAAGTCCTTTGCTGTCAATTCATCGAACATGCAGCAAGTGTGGGAATCATATCCGAGTTTAGAAATCTTTGAACTTTTGTTTGAAGTATTTAAGAAGAATTTGATTCAAGATAAAGATAACAATATAAATTCAAAAGTTTTAATGGCTTGGAAGAGTTATAAAAGTTTAATTGGGACTACTATGACGATTTCATGAGTTTTGAATTATTTGTAAAGACTTGAGAAATAAGAATTACTTTATGAAACCCAAATGGGCTTAAAACAGATACAGAGTTGCCATTGTTAAAACTTTTTAATTTATTTTTTTTTTATTGATTTCTTGAGAAAATGCCATCAAATAATATTTATATTCTTAAGAATTTGTTAAAGAGCTTAAAATATACATTAACATTAAATATTAAATTATAATAAGCCTAGATCATAAAAAAAACACAAGCATATAAAGTCTTATTAACCATGAAAGTGCCTAGCTATTTTCAGTATAAAGTACTGGATCACGTCCGAATTTATAAGTTATTAAGTTATTATAAAATTAAAGCTCTGATGCAATTTCTTGAGTTTTACAAACATTAAAGCTTCTTTCTTGAAGATAGCTTTAGAAATATACTCTACACCTGAAATCTAAAAAAAATTACAAAAAAATATATTAAATTTCTTTATTTTAACATTGATATTTAAAACAAAAAAATTTTTAGTTTTTAAAGAGCTAATAGATACTTTATAACTGATTGACCCATTGACTTAAATAACTAATTAAATTATAATGCAATGAAACTTGTGGCCTTTATTGATCTGTTTATCTGTCTGCGTGCGTCCATGTACATGTTTAATGAATACTTATAATTATAATAGTTTTTCAAGAATCATATTTAACAATAATAAGTAGCAATTATATTGTATAAGAATGAGAAGAAAATAAGGATAATTACAAGTGTGAAGTACTAAAAAAATTGTAGTAATATATAAATTTGAATTATCTTTTACATTTGAGGTTTTAAATTATTGTAATTGTGTAAATGAAAAAACAGCATTCGCTTCTGATTTTCAATTTTTTTAATTATATCTTAAATTATTAAATATTGCCTTTAATAATACTTTGATTTAAATATAAAAAAATGTTCTTATAAACAAATTGGAACTATTTATTAGCTTTTTATAAGAATACTTTAAAAGTAAAAGTAAAAAAATTTAAAAGTAGCAGAATTCTTTAATAATTTGTAACTAATATGGTATTAAGATCATTATTTTAAATTATTAATTATATTATTAATAAATTTGAATATAGAACTAACATTTTATATAAAATTATATCTTTAAAGGTGTAGAATAAATTTTTAATACAGAAGTTATTAATTTCTCATATGAAAATATGCAATATAAAATAAGTTGAAGTATACAAACAACTGAAATATAGAACAGTAGTAAAATTGACGAAAAGCATCAAACATAGATATAAGTAGATATTTTTAATGATATATTTAAAAGTAACATACAAATGATTGTCATTATTATTGCATTATTGCATTACTATTTTAAGTATAATCATTAATGTCTCAAATTAGTAGCGTTTTTATTATAAACATTTTTAACGAATAGTAATATTAAATTGTTTTAAATTCTAATATTGAGTTTCTAAATTAATTTTAAATACTATCTATAATCATAAAATATTTAACTTTTCAATCGTTCGAAAAAAACTGAAAAATTAAAAATATTAAGAAAAAAATAAATTCAAAATTAAAAGTTTTTTTTATTATAGTTTATTAATACATCCAAAAAATATTTTATTTAGATTATGTTTATAAATAATTTTATTTTTAAAACAGAATTTATCTTAGTTTTGTAAGTACTTCTTTCGTATTTACTGCCTGTAAAAATCTTCAAAACCTTTTTATTGGTGCATCGATGTATTTTAATATTTTATTATATTTATTCTAGTAAATTTGTTTGAACTTATATATACTGTATTTTGTATTAATAATAAAAGAAAAATATAAATTTAATTAAAATTAATATAAAAACAATTCATATGACATTAAACATGTATCATATTATGATATATAATTAAGAATATAATTTTTTTTTAAGAAGTATATATTAATAATAATAAATTTAGTTTAATTATATTCAAAATATATGCAAGAAAATAAAATATTTATTTAGGAAAGACTTTTTCTATTTTTATTGCATTGTATCTTAAGTTTTGAATTTTTTATATTTTGCATGTAATACGACGAATATACAAATAAATAAACGAAAAATTTGAAATTATATTTTTCATTTATTTTATATATGTTAATATATTTTTCCGGTTTTTAATAAGATGACATTAATAAAAAAACTAATTTGATGGAATATTTTGTAATTATAATTATTTAAAATCAATTTAAAAATTGTATTTCGCAAATTTCTATTATATAATTATCTTTAAATGTATATATTTAAAACCTGCAAATAAATGTATCAATTAAATTTAAGTAACAATTTTAATTCTTCATAAAAATTCTCCAGCTTAATATAACATTAAAAATGTTTTAAATTATACTTATATTAACAAATATTTAGTGATTTTTCTTAAAATATTAAATTTTGAATATTGTATTTCTGGTTTAAATTCTTTAACAAAAAGTAAAACTAATTTATTTTTTAATTAAGTTTTACATAAAATATTACCTTTCAAAGTATTAGTTTTTATTCAATTAAAATAATTTGTAATTTAAAATATCTATTATAATTGCAATATTTTAAATTAGTTAAATTTACAAGATCTCAATTACGATTGAATACTTGAATAAAAATTTTAAAATTTGAGTGAAATTGAATGTTTTTTAAAGTATTAATATTTTTTATTTATTCTAAATTACATTTAAAGTGTTTAAATGAAATTATAATTTTAATAGCATCTTATAAGTGTAAAGAGTAATAAAACTTATAAAATATCCAGCTTATGTTCTAATTATTTTTAATGATTATATAATTTATAAAACTTGATTAATTAACTAATAGTAATTGAGTTAGACACATTATTTCTATTACTTACAAAATATTTCATTTGATACTACCAATTATAACAATATTTCTATTACTTTTGCAGATTAACACAAGTAGTATACATTTTTGTATTGGCTGCATTTACTTTCAAAAAAAAACTTGAGCTTCACAGAACTATTAATATAATTAACAGTTCTATTAATATTTACATTGATGTATATCCTATTTATACTTAATAAATTGAATATTTGTCCATTTCCGAAGAGTATTTTTTTGACTAGGATTCGAGGTAATAGTCTGTTATCCAAATAAAAATGTAGAACACTGCCAAACTTAGAAACAAAAGTTGAAGCACTCACATACTTGTAACGTATGAAGTTAATTCGAATTAATAAATATTTTATTTAAAAATAATCAATGCCGGTATTGTTTTATCTTTATTAAAATACTTACCTTACAGGCAAAATTTTTATAGTAATTATATTACAGGTTAAATTTTGTATTAATTAAAATGAATATAAATTTTGTTAAAATAATAGTTATAAATTAAAATAAAATGAAGGCATTAATAGACCAATTTCATAGTGCTATTACTTATCAACAATTATATTAAATAGATTATATTCAGATTATATTAAAAATAAAAAAAGAAAAGGAATAGAAGTTCTTTATTGAGATGATGATAGTTAAAAGTATTTTATATTTAAGAGAAAACAAATTTATTCTTGTTTATCTATAGGGTAAATAATTTTTAAGTAATTAATTAATTCTAATACAATATTAAAACTTTAGAAAAATCTTTGTTGGCCAAAGAAATATATTATATAATCATAAAATATTTAATGTTAATGTATACTTAACTATTCAATAATAATTTTAAATAAATTTCTTTAAATGTCTATACATTAATAAAGAGTTTAATGTAAATAATAATAACTAGTTATATATAAATATGCTTATTTTTTTGTTCATTTATAGTAATAATATAATAAAAACTAATATAAAAATTAATAAAAAAAATTATGTATAGTAATACATAAATGTTAAAATAATGTACATTCCATTGAGTTCATATATTTTGTATTTATAATTGGTGATACCTAACTTAGTATTTTTATATAATTAAAAAAATATAATTTTGGATAATATTATGATGTAAATAAATAAGAATAAATTAACCAAGAATGAATAAACTAAGTATATAATTTTAAAACTCGATTTTATATATAGTTCAGTCTACAATTTATTAAATTGAATTTTAAAAGTATTTTCATAAGGTTTTTATAAATTTTTTAAATAAAATAAGTCATAATGTTAATACTGACATAGGAATATACAAATGGAGAAGGCAGGAATAAAACCTTATTCCTTACTGAAAGAGCAAGATTTGCCTTGTATAAAGAAACGCGTTATGTAACATACAAAAACTTACCAGTTCACCCGACATTTATCTGCTGTACATACATTCACATATTCGTTAGACCTATTACAAATATACATAATTATTGTTATCATTAATACCTTTAATGTATTAAATTTAAAATAATTTTGGTATAAACAGGTAAATTGGTATCTTAACTTAAATAAATATTTTATAAAACTATAATTTATTGTAGTTAAAGAATTTTTTTGTATTTTTATTCTATTATATATTTTAAGTTTTGAATTTCGTTATATTTTTAATTTAATACAACAAATATAATAACAACAAAATAAATAAAATAAAAAATTTCCAATTTACGTTTCTTATTCATTATATATATATGTTAATATATTTTTCCGGTTTTTAATACAAAAAAATACATGTTTAATGGAGTATTTCATAATTATAATTATTTAAAATTAATTATATAAATTATTTATATTATATAAATATGACATATAAATATTTTATAACAGAAATTTATATACATTATAATCGTATATTAATTTTTTTAAATCTATGCATAAAAATAAATATAAATTTTTTTTAAATATTATTCTTTTAAAGAATAATTTTATAAAATATTATTTTTTATTTCGTGCATTGTTTAAAGTTAACATTATTCAATACCGTTCATACAATTAAAAAATTTACTATGGTAAAGTTTAATATAGTATCGATGCAATCGTATTTATAGTATAGAACCAACGTTATACTAAAAATAATACAATTAATAAAATGTGTAATTACAATTTGTTTTTTTATATTTAATATAAATTGTAAAAATATACATATATTGATAATATTCATATTGATTTTAAATTTTCATTGTTATTTAATTTATCAATACTCGTATATGTATGATTAGATTTTAATAAAAAAATAGTAATTAAAAATTTTTATCAGAACAATTTTTGACGTAGCTTTGGAAAATTTTTGATTCTTACTATTACTTTTACAGAGCAAATAAAAATTAACTTTATATAAAAATGAAGAATAGTATAGCTCATTCAAAAGTGAGTAAAAGATCATCACCTTCAAGTTTCATTCCTAGAGTTATATCGATAGTTTTGATTTTGCCAGCCTGCGGTGTCTGTACGACTATTTCCATTTTCATGCCGTAATAAAATATTTTTTAAGTTATATAATTTTCATATCAATATATTATATTACGTCCATTTTATTAAATTACTTATTAAAATTAAAATTAAAGATAATTTTTAAATATTTATTCAGCTATAGAATTCATTCCACCTTATGATTATTGGAAACTTTTGAGGAAGTACAAAGATTAATTTAAGAAAAGTGTTGAATACACTACACTTTGCATACTTCCATTTAAGTTTTATTTATCAAAGTATACGTTTAATGATTGGATAATGTACAAATCTGTGCATCATTTACAGAGTAAGTATAACACAATTATAGTAAAAAGATAATAAACAATTACAGTAAGAGTCCATATACTTCACTTTCAGAATCTGTTATAGTATCTACTTCATAAGATGAAAAATGTCAACAATTCATATAAGTTGTAGATCTGAAATTTTAGTTAATTTTTATGAAACTAAATTTCACGAAACGTTTGCTGACATTTTCCATGTTAAATATTGCAGAATTCAGGAGCTCTTGTCCTTTTCTGCTCTATATTTCAATTCACATATAAAATATGATTTCAGTAGTTGTTTGAAAAATTCAATGTTTTTTTATTAAATTACAGTTTTAATTTTATTGTGAGGTAACAAGTATCAAAATAAATATAAAGAATATCGTAGAAGTTTCAATCATTATGTTAATGTCAAAAAACGCAAATTATTAAAATTCATAATAATTTTTAAACTTTTATATTAAATTTATTTATGAAAAATTACAATATTTAACATAATATCCAGATTACATTATAGTACAATTTCATTATATTATGTTGATAACATATTTTATATTGAATATTTTGTAACAAGAATTTTTTAGAGCTGTGTACACAAGTAATATAAATGTTTATTAAATAATTAAATATATATACTTTATGTATGACGTTGGAAACTTAATATACCCTTTCAAATAAATAAGAATAGAAATGTTTTTAAGAAGTAATACAATTATATTATTTTCAGTATATTAAAAAGAATTTAACTTATAAAACTATTATATTTATTACTTAAATGCTATAACTTTCATTAAATATGTAAAAAACTCAATATATCATTTAATATATTATGCATAATACATTTTATTACTATACTTTTTACATTTCTATTAGCAACTTAATATAAGAATAATTATTATGATTACAAAAATAAAAAATTAAATGTTTTGCTTTTTATAGTAAATAAAATATAATGTTTTTGTATTAAATATTTGTAACATATTAAGTAATAAATATATTTAAAAAATTATAAATTCACAATACAATGTATAAACTGTAACAGACGCAAATTACTTATTAAATGAATCTTAAATTTCAATGTTCATGATTCAAAGTTTTGATAGTAAAATTATTTATCTTCTAAAGCTTCTAAAAATGAAGTCTTCATATATGACCTCGTTATGAATTTAGATCTAGAAATCTTGTTATTAAATCTAATTTATCGTATAACCATTTATATCATTGTAGACCCATAATTAAATTCAAGAATGATTTGTGTTAATATTTAAAATATATTTTATGCTAAATATAATACAATAATTATTATATTTATTTTTTACAATCTGAGGAGCAGTGAAAATGTATAAATGTTAAAAACAAAATTAAAATTTAACTTAGAAATTGAAAATATAAATATGATTTATTTTTGAAAATGTTTCGTAAACAATGTACTATACAATCAAAGTTTTTAAAAATTATTCTTATGATTTTAAGTATTCAATAAATAGAAGAAAATTAATTTAAATAACATTTTATTAAAAAATCTCTGATAACGAGTGTTTATTATAATAAATTTTTATCTTAACATCCAAGTATTTGTATATAGCATAAAATTCATAAGTCTCATTTATAAGCATTCTATAATATACGTACATTTATTTATATATATATACATATATATATATATACGATATTGTGCACTTAAATATCATTATCTTTATTCCTATAATTATAGAATCTTTAAAAATATTGTTTCATTTCGTTAACTTACTAAAATAATTTATATATTAAATAAAATATTTAATTATTCTTGAACTTGTTATTGTAAGCAATACATAATAATGAAATATTATTTTTTTTAATTTTTTACTTCGAAATTTTTATCAATATTAAAGTTTTCAACGAAATTATTGTAAGTATTTAAAATGCTGCTTACATTGTAAAATGAAAAATAGTAAATTATTTTTATATTATATAAATATGACATATAAATATTTTATAACAGAAATTTATATACATTATAATCGTATATTAATTTTTTTAAATCTATGCATAAAAATAAATATAAATTTTTTTTAAATATTATTCTTTTAAAGAATAATTTTATAAAATATTATTTTTTATTTCGTGCATTGTTTAAAGTTAACATTATTCAATACCGTTCATACAATTAAAAAATTTACTATGGTAAAGTTTAATATAGTATCGATGCAATCGTATTTATAGTATAGAACCAACGTTATACTAAAAATAATACAATTAATAAAATGTGTAATTACAATTTGTTTTTTTATATTTAATATAAATTGTAAAAATATACATATATTGATAATATTCATATTGATTTTAAATTTTCATTGTTATTTAATTTATCAATACTCGTATATGTATGATTAGATTTTAATAAAAAAATAGTAATTAAAAATTTTTATCAGATTCTTACTTTTAATTTTACAGAGCAAATAAAAATTAACTTTATATAAAAATAAAGAATAGTATAGCTCATTCAAAAGTGAGTAAAAGATCATCACCTTCAAGTTTCATTCCTAGAGTTATATCGATAGTTTTGATTTTGCCAGCCTGCGGTGCTTGTACAACCATTTCCATTTTCATCGCCGAAAGTACAATAAGAGGAGCACCTTTGTCTACGCTATCACCAACTTTAACACGTACATCGATTACAGTACCAGGCATTGGAGCTCCTATTTCTTTCTTATCACTCTTTGATGCTTTCGGATGAATGTGTAATTCCTGCAAAAACACGTATCATAAATATTTTATAATTGAATAAATCCTGCTGATTTTTTTTTTTTTTTTAGTATTAAAATCAGTTCAATTATCATATAAAATAATTATATTTATATTATAATTATTTTTTTTGGATTTAATATATTTACCTTAAGAGCCTCCTTATCCTTAATAAAAACGGATCGCAGTTGACCGTTCATTTCAAAAAATACTTCTCGTTCTCCATTTACACTAAGATCTTCGGCAATAGCTAATGTTTTGATACCTAAGGTTTTGCCCTTTTCTATAGTAACTTCAAATTCTTCACCAATTTTTGGCCCAGTTAAAAAAATTCTTGTATCCAATTTATCCACTGGCCCATATATATCATGGAAATTAAGATAATCTTTTGTAACTTCCGGATAAAGTGCAGTAGACATAACATTTTTATCGGTGATATTTGGATAAGATTCTTGCAAACTAGCTTTTAAAGCATCAAGATCTAAAGGATTTAAGCTTTCACCTGGTCGTCCCTTAATTCGTGGCATATCTTTTAATACTTTTGATCTGTAAGTTAATAAAGTGAAATTTTAAAATATAAATAATTATAATAAAGTTAATAAAATCAGAATTATAATTATACCGAAGAGGTTCGGGATATCCTTGATATGGTTCACCAATAGCGCCTTGAAAAAATTCTATTACTGATTTAGGAAAAGAAAGCTCTTCAGCTTTTTCTGTAATATCTTTGGGCTTAAGTTTATTTTGAACCATAAATTGAGCGAAATCACCTACTACTTTTGAGCTAGGCGTAACTTTAATAATATCGCCAAGAAGGAGATTAGCATCTTTATAAGCTTTTTTAACATCTTCAAAGAATTCTCCGAGACCAAGGGAATAAGCCTGAAATTGAAGATTCGTATATTGTCCACCTGGAATCTCATTCATGTAAACGTCTGCATTTCCGGATTTCATTGTAGTTGTACATTCAAATGGTGCATATAATGTACGAGTTTGTTCCCAATAAGCTGAATATTCCGTAATGTCTTTCAAACTGAATCCTGTATCTTGTGCTGAGCCTATATTATAAAAATACATATTAATGTTTCGTTATTTAGATTTGGTTAATAATAAATAATATTAATATTTAATATACATTTGATTTACTGATTGAAATTAAAATAATGAATAAAATATATAGAATTTTTATTGACAACAAATATGAAGGAAATAAAAAGAAAAGCCTATAAATTATGTTTTATGTAAATTCAATACTTTTAAATGTGAATTTAGAAATTAAAACACAACTTACATATATATATATATATAAATTCCATTATTTATAAATCATTTGTATTAGAGGAGTAAAAGTTAGTACATAGCTCATAATTAACTTACCTTGTAAAGAAGCAACAATAGCACCCATAGATGGTTGACTGGTCATACCAGACATACTATCAACAGCTACATCAACTACATCTGCTCCTGCTTCAGCACAAGCCAACATGGAAGCAACACCGGATCCTGATGTATCGTGTGTATGAATGTGAATTGGTATATCCGGTTGCTTCTGTCTGATGGCATCGATCAACAAAGTAGCAGCTCTAGGCTTTAAAAGGCCTGCCATGTCTTTAATTGAAAGAACATGAGTCCCGGCCTTTACAAGTTCATCTGCTAGATTAACATAATACTTTAAATCATATTTTTTGCGTTTTGGGTCGCTCACATCGCCGGTGTATGATATCGCGGCTTCTACAACTCCACCAGCTTTACCAGCCGCTTCCATTCCTAATAAAATAAATCATTTTGAACTTATATAAAATTATTTAATACATTTAAACATGCCATTATTTATCACATAAAATTATTTTCATTTCCTCAATTTATGTTTATTGTTAATAATTTAATAAATAATTAATAATTAACATTTGAAATTTTCAAATTGTATTAAAATCATTTTTTAGGCTATGAAAAAATTAATTTATATATACCCAGAGGATGTGAGTGAAAATCAGACTAAAGCTGCGCTAGAAACTTTTTGTTTTTTTTTGCAAAACGAGTTTCAATTTTTTAAATGAATTATATACATAAATAATCTAAATACTATTTTAGAAAGTTTTAATGTTTTTTAAATGTTTAAATCTCGTTATAAAACGCATAATATAGCTTTTTCAAATTTGGTAAAGATATCAATTGAAAATCCGAATAAAATCGAATGAGTTTATCAAATCAAAACCAGGGCTCTGAATATTTTTAAGTAATTAGCGAGGTTTTAAAAGTAACAATTTATTGGAATCATTTTATTTTCAATGAAGCTTACTAAATACATAAAAAATGTTCAAAGAAATTACAGAATGGCTTCAACTAAAAATGAATGTATTTGATAATTAAATATAAAAATAAATTAAAAGTATATAAATAATGTTTACCAAGAATTAAGTTAGGCATATAGTTAAGGGAATCGAAGACACGAAAAATATCCATTCCTGTTTGTACGGCTAGCTCACAAAACTTGAAGACTACATTATCTGGATAATTAGTATAACCAACTGCATTTGCTCCACGCAACAGCATCTGGAATGGAATATTCGGTATAATTTTACGCATATTTTCAAGTCGTTCCCAAGGGCATTCATGTAGAAAACGAAGGGCAACATCAAACGTAGCGCCACCCCAATTTTCCAACGCATACAAGTTATAGAATTTGTGAGCGACGAAAGGTGAAATGAGCAAAAGATCATGGGACCGAACTCGTGTCGCCAAAAGTGACTGATGAGCATCACGGAAAGTCGTATCCATAAGTAGTAAATTTTTATTCTGGCGCACTGCTTTAGCAAAAGCCTTTGGACCCTTCTCTATCAGAATTTGCCGCAAGCCTTTCGGAGGATTTTGTAGATCTAGAAATAAAAATTTTTTATAATACAAGTGCTGTTATTTTAGCACTACATTATATATATGTATATATATATATATATATATATATATATATATATATATATATATATATATTTAACTCTACTTAATTGCGATAAACAAATTTTTTAAATATTATTATAAAAATATTATAAAATTCATATAAATGGACATTTAAATGAACAATGTAAATAAAGATTGTTAAATAAACTCCTGTTATAATTCTATATAAATATTACGTAAACATTACTGTCTTAAATACAAATACATTTATAACTATATGTACTACATTCCTAGAATTCTGAATAATATTAAAAATTTCATAAAAAATAATACTTTTAAACGATTAAAATATATTTTCTACGTACTTGGTGCATCCAAATCTACCTCCTCGGCCGCTGCAACTTTAGCATAATCTAAAAAATTCGCAATTGTATGAATGACATAAAATATATGTAGAATTAAATTTATATTAATAGTTTATAACGAATGTGTAATATTAGCAATATGAAAAAAATATAAATGATATTTATCTCATTATAAATATTAAAAAAGTTACTAGCGAATGTTTCATTTGTATTTTATTTTTATTATAATATTTACTAGAATTTTACATTAAAAAATTCAGAATTTAACTACATTGAATTATAAAAATTACATATTTTATTATTTTAATTGAAAAATAAAATAAATCGTTAATTTATAAAAAAAATAAATAATTAAACGAATTACTTTAATTTCATGTAAATTTTATTTATGAACCTAACAATTTTCAATTAATATAAGAATTCGTTATTTCTTGTTTGTAATGAAGTATGCGTAACGTAGAAAATATTAAATTAATAAAATATGCTTGATATTATTTATAGTAATATTAATTCAAATAAATATAATATTATTCCATATAAAATAAAAGATAACTATGTGAACTTCTAACAATTTAAATATTGTAGCATATAATTAGCTTATATGTAGGAAATTTTAATGCGTGTTATTCAATCAAAATTTTGTGAAAAATTATAATAAATAAATAATAAATCGAAATCGAAAATATATAACATTTAAAAAATGAATTTTATTATACATATAAAGACAAAAATATGTATGAAGATCCATATATTATTGATGTAATATACCTTTAGCTATTTGAGGGACATTTGGTCGAATGTCAGCAGGTTTGAGGGGTGTTGCAAGAGGAGTACTTGGACCGTTCACTAAAATTTCACCAAGATAATTGAGAAGCTTCTGAGCACGATTTTGACTTGGTTTGAATTGAAAGAGCTGTGGATTCTCGTCAATAAAATATGTGTCAATATTGCCATTTAAAAACTTTTGATTTTCCAAAACATTTAATAGAAATGGAATATTTGTCTTGACACCACGTACACGGAATTCGCGAAGAGCTCGATTCATTTTAGCACAAGACGATTGCAGATCACTAGCGTGAGCGATTACCTAATGGTATAAATTATTTATTTGTTATTAGTTTTTTACACAAATTTTCGCGTCCAAAAATAAAATTTAATTCGAAATATAATTAATAATTATATGCACTTTTAAATATAATATATAAAATTTATACAATATATTAATAATTGTAAATGAATGATGATTAAAAGTGATAAAAGATTATTAAAATACTTAAAAAATAATATGATTAAATGTGTAGATTTTATTGATTTTATTTAATATTTTGGTATATTATATGAAATAAATTAAATTTAGAATGCGTATATTATAGAAAATTCACAATCCGCTTTGTAATAAAATATAAAAATTAATACCTTTACAAGAAGAGAATCATAATATGGTGATATTATAGCACCACTGAAAGCTGAAGCACCATCCAAACGAATACCCATACCTTCCCCCGAACGGAATACTTCTATTCTGCCGGTATCAGGTTGAAAACTTTTGGCAGGATCTTCAGTAGTTACTCGGCATTGAATCGCGTATCCTTGAGGTTTTATTTTATCTTGAGTTATACCCAATTCAGGTAAAGTCATACCTTCTGCGATACGAATTTGTGATTGGACGAGATCAATACTGCTTACCAAGAATAAATTTATTGGCACAGATAAAGTTACTTGAGTATAATAAAAGTATTACTTACCCAGTAATTTCTTCTGTAACTGTATGTTCTACTTGCAATCTAGCATTTACTTCGATAAAGTAAAAATTTCCAGTTTCATCAACTAAAAACTCAACTGTTCCAGCATTAGCATAACCAACATGTTTTGCTAAATTTACAGCGTAATCTGTTATTTTATCTCGTATTTTAGATTCAAGAGTCGGTGCCGGGGCTATTTCAACAACCTTAAACCAATTAAATTATTCTAAAAATTATGATATTCCTATCATCCCCCGTCCCTTGCTGTTAACCTAAGAAATTCGACATTTAAAAAAAGATAAAAAAAAACCTCGATTGCCTTTCTCATTAGCAATTAATAATAAATAAACAATATACAATTAAAAAATTTTGTTATAAAGGAAAAACTAACATTCATTCTAAGAACAAGTCATTGTACAAAATTAATAATAAATTAATATAAATGTCATTAAGGTAATACCAATATTAATACTAGGAGTAAATTATTATACAAAATTAATAATGAATAAATACAATTGTTATCGAATATCAGGAATAAATTTTTATAAGGAATTGTATATAAATAAGTGAAATGTAATTCAAGAGTTATTAATAAAAATAAATTTTTTTAAGGAACTGTTAATGAATAAATAAAATGTAATACTAAAACTTAGAGAACTCTTATATTTTTATGACTATTACATGTAGCAACGTGAAAACGGAAAGAACTGAGCAAAAATATAGGGTTTCATTTAAAAATGGATATCCTTTCCACAAAAACTTATTTAAGGAAAAAGAAAACGCTGATACTACTTTAATATAAAAGCACGAAATTATAAATAAAAATAAATAAAGATAAAGAAAATTATGGAGTTTTTGATTTGCATTTTTAAGATATAGAGAAATTTGTTGACGTTTCAGGTAAAATAAAGAGAGAAAAAAAGACTGGTCAAATAAAAATATTCTTCTAATTTCTGACATTTCCTGCTCATCCACTGTTATTGGACATTCACACGTCCAAACTGAAAAAGAGCATAGAAATATTTATCGCAGAAAATACATTCCCCATAAATATTAGTATAAACCAACGTTATAATCTTAACAAAAATATTGCATAAAAATTTGTATCAGAATAATAGTTTATGATTTTAAATGAAATTATATACTATTTTCCATGACAATCAAAATATTTTTACCTGATACTTAATATATTAATATTATTTTTAGTTCTAAGCACTAATATAAAGTATGATTATGTATATAAATTAAAACTTATTCGTTTAGTAAATAATAATTATATAAATATTTTATAAAAAATGTTATGATAATATTCCTATTATTTAAATTTTTGTTCTATTACTTAAATAATAATAAAAAAATTTAAGTTTTAACTCAAATTTATAAAAATAAGGATCCACCTTTTGATGTCGGCGCTGAACAGAACAATCACGTTCATAAAGATGTACTACATTGCCTGCATGATCACCAAGTAATTGAACTTCAATATGTCGTGGTCTTTCAATAAATTTCTCAATAAACATTGCACCATCTCCAAAAGCAGCTTTTGCTTCCGAAGATGCGCGATCAAATAATTCACGTACTTCGTCCATTTGTTTAACGACCCTCATACCTATTAATTATACTAATAAAGTTAATTTTTCTTTTTAAAACTAAAAAATTAAATTTTACCTCGCCCACCACCGCCATAAGCTGCTTTAAATATAACTGGTAACCCATATTTAGTACAAAATTCCATTGCTTCATCGGAAGATGTCACAGGTCCATCTGTGCCAACTACAATAGGTACACCAGCATCAATCGCAGCTTGTCTTGCTGCAACCTGATAAAAAAAATTTATTTTGATAAAAGAACAGCAAATATTTTAAATTTTAAATAAAAGTATAAGAAATTTGAAAAATTTTTAATCATATTTTTACTTAAGCTTCGAATTTATAATAAATACATTTATGATATTATCAAAGTATTCAAATCTAAAATTCATTTATTAACATTGAAATGAATAATCCCACATATTATCATTACAAAAACGTAATTATTAGAAAAACTTATTACATTATTATTGAACATACAATTAATTTAACTTACCTTATCTCCCATCTGTCGAACAACTTCGGGTCTCGGACCAATAAAACGTATACCAGCGTTTATAATAGCCTCGGCAAAATCAGCTCGCTCTGATAAAAATCCATAGCCAGGATGAATAGCATCAATGTTGTTTTCCTTGGCAACTCTAATTATCTCTGGTATATTAAGGTATGCTTGCACTGGCGGTAAACCTCGACCAACGAGGTAACTTTCATCTGCTTTCTGTCGATGCATCTGCATTTTATCCTGTTCAGAATAAATAGCTACCGAACGAACTCCTAATTCATTACATGCTCGAAATACACGGACTGCAATTTCACCTAAAACATTTATTATATTCATGAGACTATTTGAAGAAAATCATCGCATCAAAATAATAAGATAATAAAAATATAATAAATGTGAACAATTTAATAATATGAATTAGCATTTCGTATAAAAAAATAATATTTCAAAACAATTTGCTTTATTATTATACATGACTTTATACTTGTGCAAGTAAAAGTTTAATATATTACTAATATTATTTTTTTGGAAATACAAATCCGTAAAACATTATGTACAATAAAATATGAATTATAAATTAATCCGTATCGAGTTCTTTGTGTTGCTAAACCAATACTAATTTAAGAAATTAACATTTTTTTTAATGTACTAATTTATAATAATAATATTCATATTATATTACATATAAACAAAATATTAAATTATATTTAGATTTATATTATATGATTTTTTATTACAACATTATTTACGTTATAATAAAATATATATAAAAATCCATCTATTACGCTAATAAATTTAAAATAAAATTTTATTTGATTTCCATCGATTACTATCTATAACATTATATAGTATAAGCATTTTCTATAAATATTAGTGTTAAAATTTATATTTATAATTCACGATTAATTAGAAAAAATAAAATATTGATAAAATATATTTTAATATTAAAATTTAATATTTAGAAGTTACAGAAAAATGAGTAAAGACATTAATTTCTTGTGATTATTTATATTTTATTAGAGCCAGATAATATATGCATTATTTTTTTATTATCTAGAATTTAATATATATATATTTCATATATATATATATTCAATACATAGTTTAATATTTTATGTTTATAATAGCATATTTTTATCAAATAATCCGAATAATTTAAATTAATATATTAAAAAAATTTTATGGACATAAGAAATAAATAATTAATAATGTAAGGTAATCACATATTTTATTTCAGAAAATGTGATTAAAAAATACAAAATATACTAAGTAATATATTTAGAACTATTTCAAAATAAATTTATGTTATGAAGCTGGACTTTTGTTTAAATATATTTATTGAATTTGAAATTTTAAAATTCTTAATCATTTTAAAAAATTTTAAAAATAATATTTGTAAATAATATAATTTAAAAAAAATTAGTGAGTAAGAAATTCATAAATTACACAAGTTTCATAAAAATCATTATTATGTTTATAGAACCGATATTATGATATACTATGTACATATTAACTGAACATATATGTAAGGGAATACATATAAAACATGTATTTATTTTTATTCATGTAACATATTACACTAATTTTTATTAAATTTCAATATAAATATATAAAGTAAAAATATTCAGTAAAATTGCTAAATACAATTTTAAATGAATATTGTAATAAAAAAATAGTTAGTTTTATACTATGATTTATAAATAAAATTATTTGATTAATTTTAATAATTAATTAAAACTAATTTTAATATTAAAAAAGTTTTCTATTTTCAAATCACACTAAATCTTTTTCTGGAACATGTTTTATATTTCTATAGTTGTAAATTTATTCACTTTTATGAAGCAAAATTTTAAAAAGAAGGAAATAACGAGTTTTAAGCTAAAGCAAGTTTTACAAATTGCAGAATCTTTGAAGTTTCTGTTACTGTTATTATAAATAAGTTCTCATTAAAACTTACCTCGATTAGCAACAAGAACTCTACGTATGGGCTTGTACTCAATATCAGTACCGAAATTCTTGTTCGACACATTCCAGAATCGTAAAGTCATTCTACGTCTTGTCATCATCTTATTAGCTTTTCGTATAGAATACATTTTTATTTCTATTATGTTTTTATATTGTACACAGCGTGTAAATTATATATTTCTTTTTTTTTATCTTCGTCAAATTTTTACTCTCTTAAACATGTGCTTATTTTTTTTTAATTAGATTGGTACTGAAATGATAAGTATATGAAATTTATATATATACATAACAAACATTTCTATTAGTTTTAACAATTGAATATTTACTTATAAACTTATCTACAAATCATAATATTAAAAATTTTTTTTTATTTTTATAGAATATAAAGGAAATGTTCTTAAATTTATTATTATACTAAAAAAATTTCTTAAAAAAAAAAAAAAAAAAAAAAAAAAAAATTATTACTTGATAGTATTTGAAGTTATGATAATTTAAGAACAAAATTTTTTTTACTTAAAGGAAATATTATTTTACTTGCTACAATATATATTTATTTAAACAATAATATCCGTGTAATTTTCTCTAAATCAATTAAAAGTAAATTAATTGCTTAACGAAAAAAATCCATTAACAATTGTATTCGATATAGTAATAATAAGTAAGCTCACACATATACAATGCAATAATAAGCGTAATAATAAATTAAAATATTAGAATACAAATTTTAAAATATTATCTATTTTAATCATTTTATTAATTTTATAATTTTAAAAAATATATATATAATATATATATTTTTTTTCCCAACTAAAAATAAAATTCGTTATTTTATATTAAAGTTTCAAAATAGATAATTTATGTTGTTTATATGGAAAAAAAGAATTACTTTTTTTTATCTTTAGAATATATTTTTTGAACTTGTTTCTACTATTTTTTAAGTTTTTCATAATTTTACATTTGAAACTGCAAGTATACCTATAGTATTAAGTACTTTAACATTTGGTAGATTAAAAATATTTGAAGGTAATAAAAAAATATACCGCCATTATACTTAAACGTTGAATTAATATGCTGTTAAATATTTAATGTGACTTACAGTTTTGTCATTTTTTATAAACATTGATAGATGTCTAGGTTCCCGTAATTGAAATGTTCCCGTATATTTCCCGCGATTAAATAAATTACATTGTATAGAAAATATTATAATAAATCTTGTTTATGCTTCTAAAAAAATTTATTTCCAAAAAATTCGAGAGCATTTTATAATCGAGTTTTATAAGTTTTAAAAAAATTAAAACCTAACTCGTACGTCTTCTTTTTTCTTTTCTAGACGGAATACGTTTAATATACTATTGAGAAGTGTTCAGCAGATACTTGATTTCCTACTGCTCCAGCAAAAACGAATATATATGAATTTTGTGTGCTCGAAAATAACAGAACTGCGCTGAAAAGTAATTGACGTTCGCACGCACAGTAATAACAGAGAACCTCATTACTTGGACTAACGCCGATATACTTTGAAATCACGTCACAAATCGCAATGCGCCGTAAACGAGTTCCGTGACCTCTTTCTTATGCAACGTGGACTTTGAACCTTTCGCGCATCGCTTGGTTATTTTTGTTTGCAATCTTATTAACACAATTTTTTTTCGTCTCGCGTTTCGCCTTCGGCAGTCATCGCAACTCCCGCATAATCAGCACTCATCAGGGATGACCTTTTAGATAATTTATAATCGCAACTTTAATGAACTTTTTAATTTCATAAAGCTTTAAAAATTAAATGGGTATTGCTAAAGTTTAACATTTTGATTTATTTTTTAGATAAAATCTTCTCTTAATAGCGGCATACAATGAACTATGCACTTCTTTTCCGATATTATTTTTTTAAAATAAATGAGAAAGTTGTTTTCTTGATTTATCATTTTTGTTCATTTATTTGTCACTGCTTAATTTTTATTTAATTACGACTCAATTTATCACTCAAGACGTTTAATTTAAATATTTCTTTTTATAATGTTTTGTATAAAATAACATTATAAATGGTATTATTAAAAACATGATCTTACAATATTATAACATTTATAGTTAATATGTAGAAATATATAATAATATACTAACATAAATGTAATTAGATAAAAATCTTCATAAATTTTATTGTAATTTTAACTATTTCTGAATATTGATATTTCAAATGTTTAAATTCAAGGATATGAAAACATATAAAACAAATCTACTATAAGAACTTATTAATTATTAGTTTACATTAATTACATAATAATGTATCATTTACATTATTTAAAAGATTCGTATTGTTTTTACTTTTCAGAACTTTTACTTATATGAATTTGATGAAATTTTTATAATTTTAATAACTATCCTACTTAGATAAGTTGTTAGTTATGTACTATATTTTGCGTATGATAATTAGTTATGTAACCTATAAGTAGTTAATAGAAAATTTTATTTATTATATATAAGTAAAAGACAATATATATTATATAGAATATTTAATATATAACATATAAAATTTTGTCTATATATAATATATTTATAATCAGTTAAAAGAAAATTATTTATTTGTTTTATTTTAAGTTAGATAATTGCGTTTAATAGTTATTAATTGATATAAATAATATATTATTTTTTAACAATATAAAGGCAAGTATTATATTTTTATTCACAATGCTGCTTAATAGTAATAGAAAAAACGATGATTAAAATTTAATAAAAAAAATGAAAATAATACTTGATCACATGAAGTTAGAAGTAGTTGAAGTATAATTATTGCTAATTAAATAATGTTAAAGTATTTGAAATAAAACTATAAACAAATAAATTTTGATTTTACTGTAAATAAATAAGATAAGTTTTAATATATCAACATTAACTTTAAAGAACATAATTTAGTTAATATTTTATAATTTAATTAAATTAATGCATATTTTCTAAAGTTTTAAATTAAATATAAATAAATCATTAGAATCATAAATCGTATTATTAATAAAAATATAATATTTTGCCTTAATATTACATTGTTTAATACTTTTTGTAAACAAAATTATTAGAATAGTTTTAAGATAATTATTAATTATTAATCATTATAATTCAGGAAAAATAGTCATAAACGGGCTTTTTTTTTATTATTTGGTTTTTTATATAATTTAATATTACAAATAATATTATATAATATTACTTGTATTATTATTTTAATATTATTTATATTAATATTTGTTATTATATTAATATTTATATTAATATTTGTTATTATATTAGTATTTATATTAATATTAGTATTTATATTAATTTGTATTGAGATAAAATTCATGTAAAATAAATAAATTATATACGTACATAAGTTAACATTTTTTATTTACCTTGTCATTCGTAAAAAACAAAATATTTATAAGGCTTTTTACAACAAAATAAAATAAAGCAAAAGATACTTATATATGTTGTATAAATAAGAAATGAATTAATATTACAAATTAATAATTAACTTTTAATCAAATTTTAGTATAACAGTATTTTATAATGGAACCAAATGTTAATGTTAAATTTAAGAAAAGATTTTAAGAACAAGATTAATCATATAGTCTACAACAAAACGTATAAAAAGAATTGTATTTAATCATATGATTAGAATAAATGGTTTGGAATTTTGAATCCTGGTACTTAATGAAAATGCTGCGAATGTTTAGCAAAAGTTTTATATCAGTGAAAAACAGTGATCGAGCTTTCAAAAACTATGATTATTACATCACAAGGAATTAGATAAGAACTGATAGCATGATCAATGTTTTTCAGGCTTGGTTAGAAGTATACGATAAAAAGTTTTGAACAGTAAAGTTTTGGCAACAAGTCAATGTCATAACACCGTTCGTTCGTGCTTCTGAGCCGCCAAGGGCATAATAAGATACTGAAACAAACGCAAGTTAGTAATTTAACAATTTACCGGGAATACTTAAATACCGAAAGAAGGTACAAAGGAAACGTCAATGGATAAAACGTTGCAAGGATTAAAAACGCGCGTATATCTCTAAATTTGCTTATAAAATCGTAGTACTATTAGCGAGAAAAGGGTCTAAGTGTCTCCCAGTTTTCCACAAAGCGTTAAATTTTAACATCGAGCGTCTGGCAAAGTAGCGCAGGTATGGGATTGACATTGAACGAGCGCGAGACCCTACTTACCGAGATTGAAATGAAGCAGCCCCCTCAACTTCTTTACGTTGTACTGGGTCAAGATGGTTAATACGGGAGTATAGGTCACTGCCCAGGATCACGGGGGCGTAAGCAGTAACGAAAACAGAACTATAATTGTCGTTCAACTAGTCAGAGTCTCGCTCGATTGCTTTCCCGGCGGAGGAGAAGGCGAGCAAGCGATGCTCTAAAACAACATATCGTTGGCATCGAACCGCCGAGAGGGGGCGCGAAACTTTTGCCGACTGAGAAGAGCACACATCGGTAAGGAAGTTCTTAATCACTCACTATTTATTCCTACCATTACTTAAAGAGTTTGATTTATATTGAATTTTATTTTAGAGTAGTAATTATTAGTTAAAATTAGTATTTATATTCTTAAATTCAATGTTGTCAGATAAAATCGTATAATAATTAACGTTTATACATACTCACATATGAATAATTTACAATTGTAATAAATAATAATTTATAATTTATTTATAATCCATGATTTCATAGAAGACTGTTATGCACTAGATATCAATAGAATAAAAGATAGTACAAATTTTATAATTAAAATTTAAAGATTTATTTTTCTTTATAATTGATAAACAATTCAGTATAAACATTTTTAGAAGTTATTCTTGATTATTCATAAAACTCTATAAATAATTGAAATGTATTAAATATTAAAATCATAATATTAAATATCTTACATTTAAGAATTCTGATATGTCATTATTTTTAGTAAATGTTAAAATGTAAACTACAATCTTTACAGAAATAAATATATAGTTAGGTATATATCTACTTAAATGTGTATAAATATGTATTTATACATAATTATAAAATATATAAACTACTAATACACTAAAATATTAATTACTTTCATATAAATTATTAATTAAAAATTATATATCGATATTTATTTTTTTTTTTTAATTTTGGAAAAAATTATTCTTATACTTATTGTTTTTTAGTAGTATACTGTTTGTTTCATATATTTATGTAATCAGTAATAATTTTGTAACATTTTCATAAAAGAATATATACCCTAATTACTGATAGAATTTATTATCACTATTTATTTTTTTATTTCTTAAAATTGGGACCACATTTACTTATATTAAAGGTTATCTACGTGTTGAACAAATGAACCTATGATAAACACAGTTCGATGAATTTTGATAATTTTTCTTTTATCTCTCAAGAATGCACTATAGAATTTTAACCCTGGTAAAAAATTATATTTTTTAAAATCTGGAATAATTAATTTATAACAATTTAATTATGATTTTATTCTTATTTGCATATATTCAATTATCTTTAAATTAAGTATTATGCTTACTAAATTATTAAAAGAATTATTATATTTAAATGTAAATCCATTTTACTATTTATACAAAAATACTTTTTTATGGTTTCACATATACAGGCACAAAAACATATATATATTCTACATATTTTTCAATATATATTTACTTAAAATTTTTAAATAAAAAGATAGCATTTTTTTTAAATTAATATATTACTTTAGAATATTAAGCGAAGTTTCCGATACATTAACATCCACTAAATTTTTAATTCAACGATGTTTCGCACAAGTTGATTATTGGTAATTCTATATTATAAATTTTTGTTTAAATACTATGATGTTATTACTATATTTTTAGTAATTCTAGATTTATATTAAATATAGAAAATTGTTTCGAAATATTATAAAATTTACATCTCAATATAAAAATTATGTATAAATAATACAAATATTTCAGCATCATATGAGATATCAACAATATTACAAAAATTATATCTTTCTCTTCCCTATAAATGTAGCTAATACGAGTAAATACTCGTATTACTTTACTACTTTAGTAAAAAGTAATATTATTTTATCTAAAATATCATAATAGATCCAATATTTTCAAATAATGTGTATAATATCAATTAATGAAAAATGTACATTAATGTAACTGCTTGCGTATATTACTACACCAATATACTATCAAACTTATTTAATTTTTTATAATTTATTGTAAGAATTCAAATTCAACTCATAATATTTACAAACAATATATAAAGAAGTAATCTTTTTCTTACAAAGCTATATATTAAACGTAAATTATGTTTTAAACAATTGAATATTAGAATTCGTTCACGATAAAATATTATTCCAGATCATTTGTGTATTATTAATTCATTTAAGAAATTATAGAAGAATGGTTGTTTATTTATTCAATTAATATAAATTCAATAATTTATTGAAATTTAATTTATCACTGTTATTTTGAAGCATATTTATACAACTAATTCATAACAAAGATTATTGTTTTTTTTATAACAATTACTTCTAACTATGAAAATATTGATTTTAACAAATTTTTGTTATTTTGAATATTATTAAACTTTACTGTTCATAGTTTTAAATCATGTATTTTTATAAAAGTTTTAATTATATAAATTAAAATCTGTAGTTTTATTTTATCAATAGTCTAAATTTATTTATTACTTTAATTTATATGTAATATTGCATATATTTTCTAACACATCATGCAAATATTATTTATAAAATATATTTATTTAAATATTTCTCCAATAACAATATATGAAAAAATTATAATACATTTTATTTAAAAATATAAATAAAATCTAACCATATTTTCTATATTATGAAACTGTCACATTACGATGATTTAATTAAATATCTGCTTTTAAATTTTAAATTATTTGATAACGTTTCGTTTTAATGAAGTACGTCTTTCTCGAGTGTAGAGTTCTGTTGAAAGATGGTCCGTGAGATTATAAGTTTCACAATCAGGTTTATTTTAATAGCACTTGTATTATTTAACTAATAAAAAATATTAAACTTTTTATTAATCAATCATTTTAAAAATTTATTTTATTAAACAACGATATTTAATCTAACGTTTAGTTTAATTTAACTAAAAGCAACATATCATGTCCAATAATACAAATTTTTTTAATAAATAAACGATGAACAGATAGTGAAAAATTAACAAGTTACTTTAATTATAGAATCATATAAATCATTGATGAATTAATAACGGCTATATGAATATGGTCAAGAAGTAATCAATATATTTCTCATTAATATTTTATTGGAATATCTATAAATCAAATGAAAGTATAAACGATAAAGTAAAGGAGACTACTCCTTCGATACCACTCATTAAATTACGAATATAGTAATTATTTAAACGACATAACAATAGTTTTTTTTTGTAATTAAATTAAATCATAAAAATTACAACCAGGAAAAGGGAACGATAGGAAAAATTGTTCTCATTTGTATTAAATTTTATTAAACAATGATGTAGGAATAAAGAAATGGAAAAAAAAAAGGAAAATGGTTACTTACGGGATAACAGGAAAGTTGATATATCCAAATATTACTCACTATATTAATCAATATTTTATTTACTCGCGCCACACGTTTATAATCTCAGCTACATGTTTCTATAGAATGTTGACATGCGCCACTAGTGGCGCTAAAATAAACCTCATCTGTTATTTGCAACGAGCACCGAACATTTTTTTTCATTTTTTTATAATTACAATTGTAGAAATTTATAAAAATTATAATTTCTATTATTATAATTTAATAACATTTTAATATATTTAATGACTTTAATAATATTTTAATGTCTTAATTAATGTTTGTTATTTAAAAAATAACTTTAACCTAATATTAATTTTTTTATAGAATCGTAAAGAGAATATTAAAATATTGAACATTTTAATATCTAAAATAATTAAGATAATAAACGTTTCGATAAGATTTTATTTTTTATTCAGGATATATTCTGTGAATTCTTAATCAAATAATAAATAAAAATAGTATAAAAATACTAATTATGTATTGTATAACAAATATTTTTAAAAAAAGAGAATGTATTAATATGATTAGTATTTTTATAATTATTATATTAACTTTATTTTATTGTATAACAAATATTTTTAAAAAAGAGAATATATTAATATATTAGTATTTTTATAATTATATATTAATTTTATTTATGTTATAATATAAAAATATATGTTGGATTTCCAAATAGTTTTGATTATAAATTGTTAAATAGTAATATTTATACAGTTTAAAATTAAAATTAAAATATAAATTTATGATTATATCATATTATATGTTATTGTTTAATAACATTACATTTTTACGTTCGAATTAGTATTTTTTGTTTTAAGATCACCTATCCAATAAGAAGAGTTAAGCCTGAAAATTCTTTCAGAAATCTAAGAATTATGACCTGGAATAGTTTGTTGATACAGTAATACAAAATTATTGCATAGTTGGCATTACTGTTGCAGTTAAAATATCTCTAGCATCTTCAGATCGCCATAACTGAGTAACTGTTTTTATTTGAGTATGAAAGTTAATTCCCTAGAAAAAAATATATATAAAAATATTTTAAAATGACAAATCTCTGCAGTCATAAAAAAAAAAAGAAATATTGGAATTACTTTATAAAAAAAATAAATGTGATGTTTTTTTATAAGAAATAAACTTGAAGAAAAAACTAAAAATTAGTATGTTAAAAAAAATTATAAAACAATATCAAACTAAATTACATAATTTAACAAATAAACATCTCTACAACTAATTTTTAAATATTTTGATAATACATTTATTATAATAAAATGTAGATATCTGTATAATAAATTTTTCTATTTTTTATATATATTTAAATTTTGAATTAAATTAAAGATATTTTCATTAGTTCCAATAAAATAATAGGCAGTAATTTTTATGTTAAAAAGAATTTATCAATTAGTTTTATAACGTAAAAACTGGATGCTTCATTTTTGAAAAATAACTGCTTATTAAAAAAAATTATACTTAATAAAAATTAATATTTTAAATTAGTTTGAAATTTTCTTTAAAATAAGATTCACAAAATAAAAGAATATTCTATTATATCGAATAAATTTTTCCAGTTTGATTGTTTAAAATATTGAAATATTCATTTAAAAAAATTTAATTTTAAATCTAATAGCTTATGCACACTTTCAAAAACTTAAGCAAAATAATTAAGAAATTTTTATAATAAAACATTGCATGGAAACAATATATAAGTAAAAATAAATATTTTTAATAGAATACAATTACAAAATATTTGAGCATTTTCCTTTTTATATTTCGTTAATTTAAATTGTATAAGTGTTCTGGAAGTACATAACTATCATAAATATTGATATAAAACAAAATATTCTTACAGATTTCCCATAAAAATTATTGTCTCCAATGAAAGACTTTTTGTTCCCTGTAAAGCTAAACATCGGCAGTGGTACTGGAATCGGAACATTGATACCTATTTGACCAACTTCAACAAATTGAGTAAAATGTCTTGCAGTAGCTCCATTCGCTGTAAAAATAGCTGTTCCGTTTCCATACGGATTACTATTAATTAATTCAATGGCGTTATCAAGCGAATCTACTTCCATGCATATCAAAACTGGTCCAAATATTTCTTCTTTATAACATCTCATTTGAGGCTAAAAATAGAATATGCAGATTAATTTTTATTTTATTTTATCTTATCTCTGTATTAAAAGTAAAAATAATCGCTTAAATATTAATTACTTAAAATATAAAATAATGTTTATAAAACTAATTTTGAAATTAATTACTGTCATATTTTACTTAATAAAACAAATAAATAATATTTTATAATATCAAAAAAGTAATTGGTGAATAAAATATAATATTTTATAAGAATTCAAAGATTAAAATTTTTAATCATTTTTTTAAAGGCGATCGTGGATCTGTTTGACATATTCATATTATGAGCAATAAATTTAAAATAAATATTGCTCAACATATCTTTGTAATTAAAATTTTCAATAAATATGAAAAAATATATATTAATAATTCTATATTAAATAATGTAATTATGTTATGTTAATAATTTTAATATTATTTATTAAGAACATGTAAATATTCTCTAATTCTCGATTAACTATTAACTATTTAATTTATTTTATTAATAAATAGAAGTTAATAATCTTTCGTATAACCGAGGCAGATTGTAAACCTTAGCATTAGTGATAATAGTGGGTCCAATAAAATTTCCATTCTCGAATCCAGATACTTTAATTTTACGCCCGTCGAGTGGCAGTTTAGCACCGTCACTTACACCAGACTCAATTAATTGTAAAATACGACTTTTTGATTGTGGAGATATAACTGGTCCGATATCAGTACCCGATATATGACCAGCATTGATTTTAAGACGCTTAGTTATTTTTACAATCTCAGGAATCCAATATTTAGAATCGCCAACAAATACAGCAACTGATAATGCCATACATCGTTGACCAGCAGCACCAAATGCTGCTCCAACAATCTGAGATATGCTTTTATTTTTATTTGCATCAGGCATCACTACACAGTGATTCTTAGCTCCGGTATTACATTGAACGCGTTTTCCATGTGCACTACTTCTTTCATAAATATATTTTCCCTATAAATAAAAGTTTTTAAAGTACGTTTTGAGCTATTAATAAAATATAACTGGGATATAAATATCAATTTATTCAAATAATATACTATTTTACTATTAAAATGAAAGTTTCCTGAAGAAAATTGAAATTATATAAATTAAAATTATTATTTTTTGTAACAAATATTAAAATAATTTTAATGAATACATTATACCATAAATATATATTTAGGATAATAAATATTAACTACCTAGGAATAATGTAGGATAATAAATACTAATAAAAATTAATAGGAAAAGTAATCAAAAACAATGTTACAAATATATATTTTATTTTTAACATTAAAAAATTAAGCTCTTCATTTAATTCAATATAATTTTATGTATTTTTATTTCATTCAAAATAGAACTCAAAAATATATAGAATAAACTTTATTTATTTTTATTAAAAATTTGAAATCGTTAATTAACCATTTATTTTCTTCTTATTAGTTATGAATTATATTGGTTTTAATTAAACACGAAAGAAATAATTAAATGAATTGAAAGTATATGGTATATAAACTAAAATTAAAATAAATGTTTTAAAATAATTTTAACATATATCAGATCTAACATTAAAAATTATTTATTTTTGAATAATTTCAATTAATTTAAATTTATATTATATTGTATTCATAATGGTTTAAACAAATAAAAAAGTATTATTACTGAATAAATATTGTAAATGCGTAGAATTGAATTCATCTATTTAATTAATATATATTATTCTTATCGTACCTAATTAATATTTAAAATTCGTGAAATATATTTAATATTTCTTGTTGTTAGAATATAATAAAAAATATCTACAATTGAAAATAATGGTAATTTGAAAATTGCATGTAATGAATCTGATTTTAATAAAATTGTTCATAATTGAAGTTTATATTTTGATTAATACTTATTTTATTTGTTTAAAAATTTTCAAGTTCATTTCAAATCATTTCGCTATAAATAATTTTTTTTAATATTAATGAACTTTTACATTCCTATATAAGATAAAAAAAATTTATTTTTAATATTTAAGGAATTAAGTTACAGCTTTATAACTCAGTATGTAATTTTTTAGTGGATTAACACGATTATCAAATTAAATTTTCTATTGAATAATGCATAAATTATGGAAATTAAATAAACATACTGCTTGATCTGAACCAACAAAGGATACAGCTTTTATATCTGGATGGTCACAAATAAAATCAACAGCTTCGCGTTGTCCATGAATGATGTTTAAAAGACCTGGTGGTGCACCGGCCTTAGAAAAGAGTTCAGCTAGTATCATTGAAGCACCAGGAACCCTCTCAGAAGGCTTAAGAATAGTGGCATTTCCACATGCTATGCTAATAGGAAATGTCCACAGTGGTACCATTGCAGGGAAATTAAAAGGACATATTGAACACGTCACACCCAATGGTACCTTATACGAAATCGTGTCCATATCCGTAGCAATATTATTCATAGATTCACCCAACAGAAAATTTGGAATACCAGTGCACATGTCGACAATCTCTGCTCGATTCATCATACATCAATTATTATATGAAATTAATAAATTAATAATGAGCATCAATTTATCAAATATCTATTTTATTCTTCTACTAATGAATTTTTAGTTTGGTGAATCAAATAAGAAAGAATAATTATTGATTAATTTAAAGTCTCTGTATATTAAGTATGTGCTTATAAATAATACATTTAAAGTTTCCTTTAAAGAAAACATTTGTACATCATGAAATTTATTTTGGGATTAATTATAAACAACTAATTAAAATAAACTCTCATTTATAAATAAAATTCAGAATAAACTTTGTAATTCAAATTTAGAATATAAATTTTGAACAGATTTTGTATAAAAATATAATACAATAATAAACTTACGAAGGCCACGCAATACATCTCCCTCAGCATCAGCCATAGTCTTCCCATTTTCTTGTACCAAGTTCAGAGCAAGTTCTTTCTAACAATGGAATGATGTAGTTAAAGATATAAATTGGACATAGCAAATCGATATAAAAGCGAAGCAATAAATTACAATATTTATTGAAAATTGCTGACCGAATGTTCACGTATTAGTCCTTGATATCTGAGCATGAGAGTTTGTCTGCTCAAGACACTACTATGTCGCCAAGAACTGAAGGCTTTTTTTGCGCTTGAAACGGCATTCTCCATTTCAGATAAAGTACTCTGTGGTGTACGGCATATAAGTTCATTTGTTGCTGGATTATGAACGTCTGTGAATTCAATACTTTTTGATTCTATAATAAAAAATAAAAAGAATATTATTTACTAAATTAAGTTGTGTAGTTTTCATGTTTTAAAAAATAAAACTTGTAAATAAGACCTTCTATATGTTAGACACAAATTAAAAATATACGCATAATATTTATCATATCATCAAACATCGATTTGACTATGCTAATTACTATTTCAAATGTATTTTTATGAATACATAAATTTCAAATTTTTTACAGGATTTCATAAAATTAAGGAAAAAATTTATTTTATCTTGAGTTTTAGTTTGAAAATAAATGAAAACGATCTTTTTTTAAACGAAAAATAAAAAATATATCAATTTAATAAAGTATTTTGCATATTTCACGTGTATTATTCTATATTGATATATACAGAATAGAATTTATATACGAAAATAATATTTTATATTATAAACAAAATAATAAATTATGTGAAACAAATATTTTATTTTATAAAGATATAGTTCTCATGATGAAATCAAATAAATCTAATTAAGTATGAATTTTGTCACCTGAATAATGTTCCCGTCTTAATAGTATCATAATTTTCTTCACTTAATATTAATAAATATAAATATTAAAGAAATAAAATATCAAACAATCAATACTATACCAATAAATTGACCATCAATAAACATTTTCACAGTGGGTACAGTAGAACTATACGACCTTGTTAACACTATTGTCTGTAATATTTTGTTTTTCATTAAAATATACATATAATATATATATATATATATATATATTTATACATATAATAAATAATCAAACTATATTATGGATAGAAAACAATAAAAATAAAAATTTCTTAAAGCTTTTCTTTTAACTAGCTATTTGTATTCAATATTAATAATTAGCTAGAACCAAACTTAAAAATAAATAAATTATATTTAAAATTATAATTTTAATTATAATTAGATTAATAATTATTCAATAAACGTATTAATATATATAGTGCACTTTCTAACTGTTAGATACAAATATGTTTTATAATTATAGTTTCAAAGATTAATATGACTTATTTAAACTGTAATTGTTAATTTAATATTTTTATAGTTAAGACTTATTTTAATAGCTAAATCTATGGAATGTAGAACAGATTAAACTTAAATAAATTACATTTTTCTATATTAATAGTTACAATCAATGTTTAAATATATTAGCATATATCCCAATAAAAAAACAATATTTATGTAAATTGAACGGTAAATATTAAATTATTTATACGTATTTGTTATTAATTTAAAAATCGAATAAGTTTCCGCGGTAATTTATTATAAAATACAATTTATACTTTATCATGATTATATGTAAGTTAATATTATATTTAATTTATACATTATTAATGAATAAATAAATTTGATATAATTACTTTATAATGAAAGTTTAAACGATTAAAATAAAAATCAATTATTGGTAGAAAAGCAAAGATAAAGACGATATTTAAATATTAATGGCACAGCCGATGAATAATCAATTAAGGTGAAACAGCAAAATAAAAAAGATAAAATCTACAAAGGTTTTATTAAAAGCGAATAATATTCTTACCTCGTATTTCGCTCCCATTTTTATAAATTGTGCCATTATCACAATATTGAATAACAAAGAATTAATAAAGGCACTTTAACAACTAACTATTCAAGTGAACGATGAAACGAAAACTGAAGTAAGAATTAACCATGTCACATATGCCTTATAGAGAGACACTAACAAACCGATGTTTTCTCAACGGTTCATACAGTTTACGATTAATTCAACACCACACTACCCGGAGACTTAATGCTAAGTCCGAATCGTTAAAAAAATTTAAAAAACAAGTATACTTCTGTAGTTTATGTTAGGTATTGTAGTTCTTCGAATATTTAAAAGGATGAAAGCCCGATATAAATATCTTCATCACATAAGACATTAATGCGCAAAGATAATTTTTTTTTTTAAAACTAAATAAGGTTTTTTAAAGCCATACCTTATTTCAAAAAATCTTTCCACTTCAATAAAATCTTACATACCATCGATCTCTGTTTAGTTATATTTTTCATTTTATTTTTAATTTATTATTGCAATAAATTAAATTTATTATTATTGTTATTGTTATTGCAAGGTTAATACAATAATTTATTTAATATACTTCATATCATGCTCGATTTTTCTTATTGAATTATTTCAAAAAAATTATTAATTTTAATTAAAATGTACGAGTAAATTGAAACTGCAATATTAAATATAATATAATAATATTTTTTATTATATACTAAATTACTAAAATTGTATATAAAATTAAAAATTAATTTCTTGAAGTAAACTCATATTTCATTCTGAATCATCGAATTATACATTAAAATTTTCCAATAAAATTTTTTTAAAGTTTTTAAAGTTTTTAGTCTTTTTTATTTTGAAGTAATAACACACAAATTTTTACTTGAGAGAAAATATTAGTTTAAATTTTATAACTTAAAGTAAAATGCTTGTCTTTTATTATTTGATAAAAAAATTTGTTTGCTAATGCAGTTTGAAGTTGGCTGGAATAGTTTGTATAATTAATATTAATTGGTTGAAGCTACTATATCTGAAATCATCGCAAGGCTTTATTTGAATTGCAAAATAACGATAAAGAAGCTGTTATTCTTTAGTTCAAACAAAATACAAATCTATTTTACCATTATGCTATTACAGATACATAAATTTAAACTAAAACTAAATAAGTTTGAAATAATTTAATATTTTAAATAAGACTTATTTTTAAAAAATTTGTTTTTTAATAAAATATAAATATTAAAAAGAGCACTGAATATTTATGATTTTATAATGAAAAATATTTTAATATTAATTTAATATTTAATATTAAATTTAATATTAATTTAATAAATTTAATTAATTTAATATTAATTAATAATTTTAATATTATAAAATATATAATATGATACTGTGTATTAAAACCTTTTAAAAATATTTTCATAAAGGAATGCTAATACATGAGTATTATACAAAAAATTTTACATGTGGATGCACGCAGCCTAATGTATATGCATGTATATATAACATACGTATTTAGTAATAAAAAATATTTTATAAATTGTGTAATACATATTCATATTATTATTAATTTAATTTATTTTGTTTATTTTAACAATACATTATAAACTAATGTATCAAATTTAATGCCAATAAAATTTTTTAACTTATATTAATACTTATTCTGTATAATTAAATATATTTGAACTCGTACATTATCTAAATTTGGTATTAAAAAAAAAAAAGAAAAAATGTTTACTTTTACCCGCTAAAAATTGTATATAGCCAACCAAACAATATAATTATTATATTTTATTGCCAACAGATGGCGTTACTTATAAGTTATATAAATACTTTATATATTAGCTATTCTAGAAAAATATATTGCTTTTTTTATGAATAATTATTGTATGAGCATTCAAGCAGCAATGGTGATCGGTATTTTACAATTATAATGTTCAACATCAAAAAAATTGAAAGTTACATAAAATATTGTATTTTAAAATATTATTTATTATAATTAAATTATCAATAGAAAGGTTTTCAAAATAAATTATTTTATGAATAAAAATGTACAGCTTTTCTTTAACTTTTTCAGAACATTGCTTTAATTAAAACATTTATTTTATATTAAATGATATATAAGTATCATAAAATATTATAATTATATCTATAAGTAAATATTACACATTGAAACGTAAAACACTTATTTATTTAGAAAATAAATTAAAATCATAGTATAAAGATTTAAACCTAATATGATAGTATTTCATAATTAAAATATAAATACAATTGTATTATACAATTTTAATTTAATATACATACAATTAAACCTCTTTGCATACAATAAAAGTTTTCGAATATTATTTATGCGAGGATACCTACTTGCTGAGGATGCAATTGCTTATAATATATTAGCATTCAATCCATCCAGTTTTTTTACTGATATTACATTATGAAATATATTGACAATCATATATACGTGTACTTTGTAATTAATTATGAATACAAATGCAATCTTGGTACACTTTGAAATTATCATTGAATTGGCAGTACTTTAAATAGATGACTTCTACAACTACTCATTCGGAGTTTTACAAGATTTCTAAGGTTAATAATATCTTATTTTATCTTACATATAAATATATATTTCTCATTACTTGAATTTCTAAATAAGTCTGTATTATTTTAATATATTTTTGTTAATAACAAAATTTACTTTACTTTAGAAAGCACGTTTATTATTATTTATTATTATTATTATTTATACTAACTCGTAAATTAATGAAACATTTCTGTGCTTATGTTCACATTTTCAATAAATGCTATGCCATTATTATATACGATAACCATATCGAAATCGATTATAATTTATTATTTATTATTTATTATTTATTATTTATATTTATTATTTAGATATTTTGTAATTTTGAATATACATTCAGTTTCGTGTAAACATAGCATCGATATGTAATTAGATAATAAAAATCCTGTATATTTATTATAAGTAAACATAAAATTCTATGCCAATAAGATTATAAAAAATAACAATTAAAATCATTCTTCCGGCATTCCATCTTAGTTTATATCGCTACAATAATATATTTTTTAAAAATTTTGTTTAGCATTGCTTAAATGTTAAAATTAATTATACGAAAATATTATAATCTAGATACTCTCGATAAACCTTTAAATAATATATTTTTTTGTTGCATACAACATATGTATATATAATAAATTTGAATTTTGAAGAAAATACTCAAGAATATTATAAGTATGTAAGTAATAAGACCATTAATCAAATATCGCTATGTACAATAAAATTAATTCTAAATTATAAAATTTTTTTAAAGGCTTATCACATTCTATAGTTTCTTCTTTTATGTTTGTGGAAAATGCGGTGAAGTTTTCATGTTAATTTTTATAACGTCCATTTGTTTTTATTAAATACCGCGTGAGTAAAATGTTTTGTATCAAAACAGTACTGTATTCGCAGTAGAAATCAAGTTTAATAATTAACTATAAGTAATACTACGTAATTCTTAATTTTTCGCAGCATAACTTATATCTTTATACAATTTTATTTTTTTTTACGATACATCATATTTATGTAATTTATGAATTTTTCATACATAAATCTACGTACAATTAAATATTTTCATATATTTACATAATTTTACGAACTAATGATTATTTCAGCTGTATTATCATTCTTAATTTGTTTCGTACTACCAAAATTGTATGAATATTCTTATCTATATGTCTCTTCTTAATAATTGCATATACGATAATAATTTGTATTCGTGCGAAATCATTTACCGAACTTTAGTTATCTTATTTCACAGATTAAATAATCTAATATTGATTGATTATGAAGCTACGCGTGTAAAATACTCTTATATTATTTAATCAATAACCATTTACGTAATTAATTAAATTAATAAAAACGTTTTCGAATACATACGTGTTTGTATTTAAAAACAAATTTAAAAAAATAAAATATATTTATGAAATAATTATTATTATTTATAAATATCTATTTTAATAACATTTTTAATAACAAATTCTATAATCAAGTGCAAAATATTTTTTAATTTATCTATTATTTATCATTACTGAAATAAAATTAAAACTTTTCTTTTTAAATAAACTTGTTTATAAAAAAATATTAAATACGTATAAACCGCTATCAATAAATATTAAACATAAAAAAAAAATTTTAACATTCCAACTATGGGGTATTTTATTCATACTAAGGTAGACAAATATTTCATAGTAAACTTAGGGTCATCGGCAGGTATAAATATACACGTCTTACTTAACATTAGTACAAATTAAATTATTAAAAAAATTGAACAAAAAAAAAAGAACAAAAATTTTAATTCAAATTTATAAAATTTGATTTAGAAAGTGATACAAATGTTACGATTAGGAATATAAATACGATATATCAATTATTAATTTTTCATAATTTTTTAATCCTGTGGCAAAGTGCGTACAGATGCATATTAATATTAACCTAAAGCTGTACACTTTATTGAATGTCAACAAATTAAATGCTATTTATAAATAAGTGAAATTATGGTGAATCAACATAAAAAGTTTAATAAATTAGAAAGTAGGCAATCCTAGAAGCATT
Source organism: Ceratosolen fusciceps (assembly GCA_018883505.1). Taxonomy (NCBI): domain Eukaryota; kingdom Metazoa; phylum Arthropoda; class Insecta; order Hymenoptera; family Agaonidae; genus Ceratosolen; species Ceratosolen fusciceps. Next base: position 738,859 of record RCIC01000049.1, read on the forward strand.
TATTTGCATTATCACCATAAATAAATATGTTACCGAGCTATAAAGTATTATTAAAGTGACTGTCGGTCGATTGACACAAGCCGCGATGCACCAAAGGATAAAACTAAAATAAAAACAAATCTTCACTTAAAAATCAATGCATGAAGAAAATTGGCGTCGATGATTTGAAAATTTTTCTAGAGTCTGACATAAAGCATGTCAAAGAGCAGTAACATCCTTGAAATATAAATTTTATCGTAATTCTCTTGAAAGTTGGAGCCAAAAAGTCAAAAGTTTTTTCTAGAAAGCTTGACGCATGGCAATGCATTAAAGTATTTACAGAATCATTGCTTTGTTTTATACTAACTCGCAATACAAGTCACAAAGTAGGCTTAGAATCTTCTACCATGGCCTTGCTCAGAATTGCTAACTTTCCCTTTCAAAAAGCCGATAGTAAGCGGTAGACCTGACCGAACGCTGCCTACTTAAGCCGAATACGCTAGATCACTTTCTTTCCGTAAATTGTTCACTCCGACTGGTATCGAAATCCGATGATATTTGAAATAATCGTCTCGACATAAGGTCACTATATTTACACTAATTTATATTACCTTTAACCTTTACACTGCTACTTTATAGCTTACATTGGTTAAACCTCATACAACGGCCGAACAGTTTTTAACAGACCTCTATTTTGGCCTATCACTTTGCTTGTCAATTTTTACCATGCCATACGATTAGATACAAACTAGTAAGGCAATATAAGTGTTATTTTTTTACTATTAAAGATGCAGAAATCGGAAACCATGTTATAACGTACAATGTTAAATATTTATTTTTCTTCTATATTATAAAATCACCAATAAAATATTTATTTACTTTTAACATTAATTTTACATACAAACATTTTTACATGTATGTAAAAATCAATCTATAATATTAAAATATTAAAATAATATGAACATTTTGTAATAATATATTGTACTAATTCTTATTATTCTTGTTTTTATTTTATCTTTTCAAAAGTAGTTTTTCTACTTTTATTAATAGAACAATTAATAAATATTATAAAAATTATTGAAATCTTGTAATTATAATCTTTTTATAAACGTATTATATTAAAATATATAATAAATATAAAAACTAATACAAAGATGTTTTTAAAAATCATTGTAATTAAACAAGCAATTTCAGTTATATATTGATACAATAATAATTGAAATAAATAACAAACGTTTGTGTAACATGAAATACGAATATTAATGCTTTGTAATATTTTATTGTATTAAAAGTTCTGCACATTCATTTTAAGTATAACTAACAGTGAAAAAATATTTTTAACTTCAAAGTATAACATTAATTACACATCATTAATAGTTATAAATGTTTTGAATAATTTTAGCATTATTTTACTTAATTTTAAAAGCTATATTTTATAGATATGCTTTATAAATAAAACTGGAAAATGTTTAAAAAATTAAGGTAATTTTAATACGTTATTTAATTATTATAAATAATCTACTATTCGTAATACTAAATCTAATATAGTAATATAAAATAAATTATATTTATTTTAAAATATTTCATGCGTAATAAAAACTGGTTATATGGCTTCTAATTATTTTAATAATTATAAAAGTTAAGGAACTTACAAGGAATCTATATTTGCATAAATATTAATATGTTTAAAATTAATTAATTACATTTATCAAATATTTATTGAAAATTATTTTTTTCGGAACTGAAAATTCAGGTTAGAAAATATTTGTTGAAGTATATTACATTTTATTAAAATTTTTATAAATCTCTATTGAACTTATAAGAAATAAAAAAGTACATATAACTTTTATAGATTATATTTATGTACTGAATAATTTAAAATATCAACAAAGCTTTGACTTTCGTTTACTAGCTTGAAAACAAAAGAACTCTCTTTCTTAGGTCGCTTCTATACGTCATATAATACAATTACACGTTAATATAATTGAATACACATTTTCATATAGTGTCATAAAACCAATTATTATATGAATCATTAAAATATGTTAATTAAAAATTAGTATTTTCGATATAAATTACTATTTTTTGCTTTACTATAAATGGAATAAGTTTATCAAAACAACTTTTCATATTACAATCAGTAAAAAGCATAAAAAAGTAATTTATGAACGGAAAGAATAAATTTAAAAATGATGAAAATACATACCAAAGGGAAGGTTAAAAGCTTGTAAATTATAGTTAAGATAGAAACCAATTGAGTTTTTAACCACCACCATTTACATGTAAATTAATAGATGTTCTTAACATATCCAAAAAACTACGTATATTTAATCTTCATTAGGTATTTACAAATTTTTATATAAACGTTTATACACGTTTCCTTCGTTGTTATTGATAATTTTTATAGCGTACAAAAATAGTAACAATATCTAAGAATATGCACGTATATATACATATATGTACATAATTCTTAGTGTAAATAAAAACTGGTGCAACAAATTAGTACTAATTAGACACAGGCTCATTCAAGAATCTTATCACGTTGTTATAAAGATTTTTTGGTACTTGTAAAATATATATACGTGCTACAATGAATTCTATTGGAAAAATGAATATGCCAAAAATGTTCTACAAAAGTTTTATACACATTATTCATGCAATTAATTCGTAGTTTACATCATGTAATATTATTTTCTATTAAGCCGTATGATTTTTGAAAACTTGCATAATTAATTTTTTCAAGAGCATTTGAATTAAAAAAGACATTTCTTTAATTTACAACATTAATAAACTTTCTTTTTAATTTCAAATTTTGTCTTATATAATAATAATAATTCAAATATATTTAATAATAATAATAATAAAAATAATATTTCTTAATTAATTTAATCTATAAAAATTAATTTAATAATGCATAAACAATTATTGATTTTGTGAAAACAATTGTTTTTGTAGGATCATTATTTTAAGGTATAGGAAAAGGAAAGTACGATAAAATATAACACTTTTTAATTTCTTTGTAATAATAAAATGTATTAAATAATATATCGTTGGCAATACTTGTATGTGTGTGAATATATATATATATATATATATATATATATATATATATATATACATACATATACATACTCACACACATTTATATAAAACTACATCTATCGTGGTACATGAGACTTGTGTTTGTCATTAAACTAGAAAAATCAGCGAAAACATATGGGGCAGAATAAATGGATTATAAATTTTAAGAAGGCACTTTTTTATATTTAAATAAATTCCAATAATAAATATAAGGCACTTTCGCAATGAACTATATCATACGTTCGATGTTTACCCTAAATTTACAAGTGAACGCTGCTTTTTCAACTTTACGACACGAGTTTATTCTCTAATAACGAAAACATATGTTCTTTTATCACTTTTGTGGTCCCATTGTAAAATAGGTAGAAGTCGTTCGATGGCATGTTTCAAAATTCTATAAATCATTGATACGTATGTCTAAAAAAATTATTTATACATAAAACTAAAGAATTTTTAATAGATATAAAAACTTTTGAACCATGTGAAAAATACTGTGTATGTATGGTTGCGTGCGTATGCGCATGTATGAAAAAACACTAAAAACAAGTTCGAACGGCTCCTGTCCATTCTATAATTCGTCGGCTCCCATGCGTATATGCATGTAATACATAGTACGTATTTTTGGAGTTGCATTATGTTTGTTTTTTTATCGAAGGAAGCACGCGATTTACACATGTATTAATAACAACAATAAGTTTTACTCCTTCGTTCTATTCGCTTTTTATCACAAGAAGAAATTAAGTATGCACTTTTTTAAATTACTTAATGTAAGAACATATGTATATTCTTTGACCAATTGATGAAAGTAATAAATATAATAAACATAATTCCTTCGCATGTTTCTCTATACGAGGATCTGAATTTACTCAAAAGAAATCATATAATTGAGCTAAGGCTGAATCACAGCTAGAACGAAAAAAAGATATTTTCTCGAATGTTTGTGGTGGACAGGAGGAAGGGGAGGGAACAAATAAAATTTTGCCGATACAAAAGGGTTGCTGGAAATTACGGTGTAGATTTATATATATATATAATTATAATAAAGAAAAACGTGAGGAACTTTGGCGCGAAATTCAAAAATAATAACAATAAAAAAATTTACTCGAAGAACGCAAGAGGTTCGTCTGAGAGCCAAGAGATCGACCTGCACGTTAACGTACATGTTTGTAAATAACTATGAAGAGCGCAGTATAAAATATTATATAAATATATAAATACGCAAAAAAATAAATACATTAAATTAAAAAAGACGTACAAGTTAAAGTAAGTTTTATTGTTATCTTATGTGCGTGCTTTAAATTTATGATTTTGCATATGCCTTGTTATGTGCTGCATTTAGACGAGCTATTGAATCCGTGAAAAGCCAAACCCTATCGAAAGATAAAAATATTGACCTATAAATACTTTACAAATAAATTATTCAGATATAGTTAAATCAGAAAATAAAAATATTTTGATTGTTCCCACTTAGGAATACTTTGTATAGTCTTTTTTTAAAGAATTCTTTTGGAAAGATGATTTCTAAAAGTCAACAAACAAAAGAGGATATTTAATAATCTTTTCTTCGAGAGATGAAAGAGAAGTAAAATAGTATAAATAAAATGGTTTTTTAATGTTTTTATTATGAAAAAGAAATATTTAAAAAATTTAAATAAAGTAATTTTAAATGTAACCAGAAAAAGAAACGTATATGATCATGTTAAATTTAGAAATATCAAATAAAAATCGTATTAGTATAAACTCATTGTATCGTCTTAAATAACAAAATGAGTTATGAAATTAACATGATTAATAAACAAATAAAAAATATCGATAAGAAATATATGGCAGTAATAAAAAAAACGAAGGCAAAAAAATATGAAATAGTATAATCAAATACATTAAAAAAGTTAAAATAATGTTAATAATAACAATTAAAAGTATATTATAATGGTCACAGATAACTAAATTATTATGAATCGAAAGAGTAATAATAATCGACTGCTACACGTTTCTAATAAATAACGATTAAATGAAAACATGCAATTAAGATTTTAATGTTTTGTTGTTATCTCATTTTCTATCTCTCGGGGCTCATTTGCCATGAGAAAACGATTTAAATTTGCAAAACTCGACAAGGATGCTAGTATGTTAAAAGCCGCACTATTCGCGAAATAGGTTAATCAATAATCTGTATAGAATCAATAATATTATCAATTATATAATATAATATAATATAATATAATATAATGTATAATAATAATAATAATAATAATAATAATAATAATAATAATAAGCTAAATCTATTATAACATTTGCTTTCATGTATAAATTAAACGAAAACATTTTTCTCATCTAAGAGTATATATTATATATACAAAATGTATTCGATTCTCAAAAAACCACGTCACATTTTCTTTCTCCTCTCCCTTTATCTTTAACTCTGCCATTATCTCTTTCCTTCTCTGTTTCTCGTTTAATAATTTTCTTTATATCTGTTTCTATTCTATTTTATTAGGCTATCTACTTCAACAGGCACTTTTTTATGCATCATTTATATCTACTTACTGATTTCTTTAAATATTTTTACATTGTATATTATATTAAAAACATGATTATCGTATTTTGGTCAGTGTATTTAATTTTTTTTATTTCTTATATTTTATGTAGTCTTCATTTTTCAAATTTTATTTATAACCGAGATTAGAAAAGAAAAAAAAATGGATACTAATAAATATAATTTATCGGTTATTGCAATAATAAAATATCACAACTTTTAACAAAGAACAATATTACGATGAAAATTAAAGGTTTCGTCATTTAACGCCTATTTGCTAAAATAGCTCCTCCTAGAGTTCATTCTTATATCGCTAACGGGATACGATTTCCTATTGCTTTTTATCGCATAAATACGTTTTTTTCTATTTTAAATAAAACTGTTAATAAAATTATAAATTATGAATAATGCAATTTTGCATATAATGATCCTCAATATAAATCATTCCAAAACAACTGATCAACTTTAGACTCGCAAAAAGAGAAACTTGCGAAAATGCGAACTCATGTAAATTAAGTAAAATTTGTACACGTCTTTCTCTCACTCTTCTTAGACTCATCTTTCTTTTTTATTCGATTGTGCTGAAATATTTCTTCTAGTCTATAGCGAATTATTTATTTCTATATATCTGCATCTGCCTGTCTAATATCCTCTCTTTCTTTCTTTCTTCTTTTAACATATAGATATACACGTATCTATGTACGTATATGTACGCATATATTGCGTAAATAATCAAGAATCCAGACGTCTTTAATAGGAAGACAATTTATATCATAGATCATTATAATTTTCTCATAACAAAAGAAACTTTAATTATGATAAGAATAGTCCAAAGCCTCTAGAAACTCGAGCATCTTACCATTTGCCGAGGTAAAGATCTTCGTAAGAGAAAGTGTTCGAGTTTCTTTTCACTATTGTGGCTCTTTTCAATTGCGTGTGCCCGTCAACTCACTATCGGGTTCATCCATGAACATTCAGCTCTATGGAATCACATACAAATGAAACTCTAAATCTTTAGCTGTTCGAGATTTATGAGAGTACTGCTGATTCTGTTGAAAACCGGTAGTCGAGATTCGGCGTTTGGTGATATCGGCGAAGGCGTACGAGGCGAAAGTTCATCTATCATTGCTTGGGGACTGGGACTCTGTCGCGCACTCAAAAGGCCAAAATCTTGCCCAAAACTGAAAGCCATTGTTGTGAGCCCTGCTTGTGGTTCATCGCTAAAAAAGCTGGCCATAGAGTTGGTTGGTGATTGACTCAGACTTGAAGAAGGCGAGACTGAGTCAGCAGTGCTGCCGAGCGAGAAGGTCGGTGACAGGTTTAATGGTTGGGGCCTTTGATTTACGGACATCGGCTGAGCCTGTTGGTTTGGTTGAATTAGTCGCTGAAGTCGCGAATGTTGTTGCTGTTGACGCGATGAATGTTGCTGATGTTGCTGTTGCTGATGATGATGGTGGTGATGGTGGTGATGCTGTTGTTGAACTGGAGCCTGCGATTGCTGAGCAAATAGAGCTGTTGGCCCAGATAGCCCAAGAGAACCGGTGCGTGCGAGAGGCGCAGAGGCAACAGCCACAGCTGCAGCCAATTGTGGGGAAGCTGCTAGTTGCTCGAGAAGGCTGACGTTAACGCTGAGAGTTGTGGCTGTCGGCTGTAGCAAAGGCCCCAAACCAACAATATTCGGTTGCGATTGGCCCAACTGGGCACTCACCTTTAGATTATGAATTCGCGCCTCCTCAAAATTATGTACAAAATGACAGCGAGGCCCATATGGGCAAAAGCCGATTTTATGAAAAGTACGGCAAAGCTCAGTTTTGTACTTGGGATGACGCGCAAGATTGCGAAGTTCACTGTAGCCGTGAGCGAATTGACACTTGTCACCGTATTTGCAGCTGCCACTCTCTTCAAAGGGTCGACAAAGTTCCGTCTTGTAGCGCGAAGTTGGCTCGCTGACACTACGGTCAAGCTTGCGATGTTGCTCAATGAGGCTTACCAAACTGGTGTAACTGCGTCGTAATGGGGTAAGGCTGTTGTTAGAGATGTTACTAGTTACAACTTCCGACTGTATACCAGATTGGCCATCCTTCGGCTTGGAAGCATTAGAGTTCTGAAACAGTAGCAACCGAGACGAATTAAAAAAATTTATTTTGTTCTCTATAATTTGCTTCTATTTCATCGACAGATCGATACAATTGAAATAAATTATATTCAAATGACTTAACAGTTTAAAATCGATATTAAATAGATTTGTCAATTTCATCTTCAATCAATTTTATCCGAATTTATATTTTTACACTATTTAAAATTTTGTTAAAACTTATTAACAATAATATTCACGAAAATTAAAAAATTCATAAAGCTCAACTTCATATATGTAATTTCGTTTTATTAAATTTAATTTTTATTAAAATTATAGATTTATATAGAAGCAAATTACAAAATAAAATCAGTTAAGAAATCGATTTATGTATGGTAAAAAGAAAAAAGTTAATGTATGTGTGAGTTGAGTGAACGCAATCAGCTCAATGGTATTTTCCGTTGGTAATTTAGCTTATCAACAGTTCTACATGAACGAGCGACTGAACTAACAAATGAATAAACGAATGACGGAACGAGAATATAAATACTAGTGATTCGTGCACGTAGCTTCATTCTCATTCTCTCCCTCTCTCTCTCTCTCTCCCTTCTCTTTTATGCTATGTACATCTTATTTTAATATTTAGAATTTACAGCGATTTCGGAGAATATATAGAAAATTTGTAAAAAGTAAAAAAATTATAATCATTAAAATAAATAAAAACGCCATTTTAGACATGTCAATCCATCCAAATGAAATTTTTTTTTGATAATATAATATTGAAATACTAAAAGTATATATTCAAAAAAAATAAAAAAATTTATATTAACTACTTTTACAATAAACATTAAATATCTATTGGTTAAAAAAAAATTTTTAACGGATTCAAACCTGATTTTTAATGGCGTATTAAATAAAAGAAAGTTAGAGAAAAGACATGGGTTACGTAATTTGTAGTCTATATAAAGAAACATACAGATTAGAGTAGCGTAGAAAAAGAAAGTACCTGTTTCTTCGCGTAAAGAAACTGTATGCCTATTGTTCGTATCTAGCTATAGTACGATTGGTTGGCATTGTCGCTTGAATACCGAGATTTTTAAATGAAACACACCGGTTTATGAACGAAAAAAATACACAGGGGTAAGAAAAAGGCTTATATGACTACTATTTGTCAATTGTTTATCATCATTGTTTATAAAATACATTTTTTTTACTAGACAGACATGTGTAAAAGCGAAGTCGTCTTCGACGGACCCCGGAACGTGAAACAAACAAGGTATGCAAACATTGCCGAATAGTACAATCATTCTCGATATCGTACTTCTCTTTGTTTCCCTAATGTCTACGCCCGCGCTCATACAAATGCAAATGCGTTCTTTTCTAATAATGCCACTACGAAGAGGACTCTTAACTACTTTTAGTATCACATTCGTTGCGCATTTTACGTACATTGATTTGTAGAGTACAACAGATTTTACATAACAGGACCTAAAGTACAACTTAGGAACAAAAATTTGTATCCAGCGACGATCTTCAATAATATATAATATGAGGGCGTCATCACGAGTGTCTGGCAACGTCGCCGAAAGACACGCCTCGTGGCTTTCGAGAACGAGAAGCGAATGTCGGAGCATGCTTTTATTAATGTAATGTTACGCCGATACTTGTACTTCTTATAATAATACTAGAGATCTGCCAAATTTATTATTTCAACATTCATTTTTTTCGTCTTTTTTACTAAAATTTTTTATTTTACTCCCGTTTTCTATAAATGTGCAAATACGGTAATATTCCGGCATATTTCCGGCGTAAAAAGATAAAGCAAGAAGAAATGAGAATGATCAGTCTATTATCGTTTTTACAAGATTACATTCCCGTCGAAATATAAACCCAAAATCGCTGACGAGTAGTTTAAATCAACTAGGTTTTATATATCCAAATCCTACTTGATCGTATATATTATAACATTCTAGAAGGGATCGTTGAGTGGGACAAAAAATATTTGAATTGACTTAATCTTATCTTTATAACAGTTGTTTATTAACAGTTATTAAATTAGCTTTGTAAATTAACAATTTTTACCATATTCTCCTTATACATTTTACAATTTTATCTTTTTATTTTCTTATTTGAATCTAAAAATGTTTTCAAATATTATATGATATCGAATCACTACTTTGATAAATAAATATTTTACGATATAAAATACTAACGCCTTCTGTGTAATTTTAATTTTAGATGTTAAAGGAGAAATTTATAAAGACTTAAAAATGTGTTGAAAGCATTAGTCTAAATTTAAGAAAATTAAATTAATTTTATAAGTGATTGATTTTAAGTAAAATTTTTAAAGCTGAAAATAATTAACTTTATTCTTATAATTTTTTGTGAACAAAGCGATAACAAAAAAATAAAATTATATATTATCATTTATTCAGCTGGATGATTTTAAAATTTAATAAATCAATACTAAAGTTTGGTATATTCATAATTGATGAAACAATACTAAAATTTGAAAAAGAAAATAGAAAGTAAGCAATCATCAATAGAACTAAAATGTTAAGCGATATAAAAAAAAGTTAAAGGAAATTATGAAAAATATCTATCAAAAACTGAACATCTCAATAGAATTTCGTTCATCGCTAGTTATAATTCGTCATTTATAAGAAACGCATTGCCGACGACTCCACTTTGTTTGGGTCGCACAGACACGTGCGCGCGTCAATTTGCCTTACCACTGGCCGCCATCTTAAGACCAAATTACCGCAACAAGAAGCTTAGAGAGCATTAGAAATACTAGACTGCAAATTATTTATTTGCGCGACCCTAACATCTAGTCCGCTAATCTTCAATGTTCAATAAATTAAAATTATTATCATTACTCCCTTCCTCACATCATTAGATCTAAGTTTCTTGAATGACCGTAACAAACAGAACAATAATTGGTGAAAAATAAGGAATTGCTAATAGAAGCGGATCGCACAAGCTAAGACTGATTATCGATCTTGTTTTTGAAAGATCATACAACGATCCATGCTAACGTCACGCTGCACACCAAAACACCACTTTCCGCTGTTTTTATAAAAAACAAATACAGAAGCTCAAAAAAAAAAAAAATAGGGATATGTAATTCAATAATATATATCATGCCAAGTATGGCAGATACTACTAAATAGTTGTAAAAAAATTAATTTAAATAACACAAATCAAAATAACTAGAGAGAAAAATGATAGAGTAGAAGAAAAAATTATAAAATGTGCGTAGCCGGATGTTTTCTCACCTTAAACAATTCACCGCATTCGAACATCGGACTGCTCATCACCGCTGTCGACATATTTCTTCCAGTTTTCTGCACAAAAACACAAAAATTTCGAGGCAAATGTTTCGGTCTTTGATTCTTAAAATTAGCTAAAAGATCGCTACCTAATTGGCGTTGCTTAAAAACACTAACAGTTCAACACTTGATGTTTCTTCAATGTGGATTCATCGAAATATTAGGGAGCGAAAAATCTCAATTTTTAATCTCTTTCTTATCCTCGATCGAACACCAAGTACTGACAAATAATTTTATGTTTTGATTAACACAAGAAAAATTAAAAATTTTTTCCTTTTCTGTTACTGGCGTTGGCAAAAACAAATCACGAAAACGTATACACAATTTTTGATACTCCTCGGCAAATTTTTCTAAAGCGATTGCACTACTTTGCAAAGACGTTATACGCCTTACCAGTAATTCTACTCCTCAACTCCGACAAAGACAAATCTCATTGAACGCCCCAAAGCTGACTGACGAAACTCGAGGTCTTGGTTGATGACTATGGCCTATAGGATGATGGGGCCTTGCACTGGCGCTGGCTCACCGATTTAATTCAAAGCGGCCAGCTCGAGTCGGACCGGACAACAACGAAGAGCGAATTCACAGTGGGAAACACCAAGAATTAGAAGGAAATAGATAGTTTGTTATTCCTTCTCAGTCACACTCAAAGGTTAAAATGTAGAGGACGTCTCTTGAAACCTACCTTGTGAAAGGCGGCGTCGGTGGCCCAACCAATCCCAAATGCTCCCCACTCCGCCCCCGCTTTTCTCACTCTCCCCTCCAGTTTAGTTTGTATCATACTCTCTCATTTTCTGTTTCTTTCTATGTGAATTCGCTCATTCTTAACCTCACTTCTTAACTTACTTAAGCTGCTTAGCTGATCAGACACTATTCTCTTCTCATCAACGTTGCGACAATGTTAATTGTTTTCATTATGTTATTCATTTTACGTTATTAATGCAAAAGGATAGAACATTGTTCTTTATTTCATCTTAAGTTAAATTATCATGTTTTTTATATTCAGATTTCTTTGCTGATGTGTTTATTTAACGTTTATTCATTTTCGTATAATCAATATTTTATAAAACTGATAAAAAATTACCATATTGTTATTATTCGTAATCTTAACAATACATGTAAATTGCATAACTACAATTTTCGATTTCTTTTAATTTGCATCATCCTTGACCATCGATATCCTCTCATCAAACGTACTTTAAATATATAATTACATTCTTGAGCGCAACACAATTGATGCTTTAAAATTTTATATGAGTATATAGTGTCAGAAATTTATTGAATTGTCTCTTGAAATTTTTTATATACTATATCATTTCGTATACCAGTATTTAGTTCATGACTCGGAAATTGAGGTTTGGCAACAGTGGGTAGAGAACGCGGCAAAATACTTGATCAGTATAATATTCTTCTATAGCAAAAATGGAATTCATTTCATTCTTTGCACTTTTTCGCTGTTTTTTATTTTCTTATATTCCCGAAATTATGTGACTTTTTGAACTTATTATTACATTTCTTTACCTCTTTATCTTCTTTATCTGCTCTACCCTCTATATAAACTCGACATATTCTCTATTAATAATTTTTCTTTTTACTTTAATCGATTAGAATTAACTTTTTTTCACTCTTCCTTTTTCATCTTCTATCTACATTCATTTCTTTGGAACAAATTCATTATAGATTCAGTTTTATTTACATGTTATTTTTTAATACATATTAATTTTTAAATAAATTTTCTATTGTTTAAAATTAATTAGGCAGCTATATGATACCAATGTATATTACATTATAGATATCATAATCAATTTATTTATAAGAACAACATGATCACATAAGTAATTATCTGTATAAAAATTGCGATAAACGTTTAAATTTGTAGTTACCATTAAATCCTTATTAATTTTCAGCTGAGAGTGTTAAATTAACATAGTATACTAAAAACATACATAAAACTTAGAAAATTTACTTACATTATTACTTAGTTAATTTCAATCAATATGAAAGGATGACTTTTTAAAAAAGCATACCCGACTAAATACTCGTTAAGATACATCGTTATTTTTATTGCCATATTTATTGCCAAAACCTTTTTTTTATATTATAAATATTCATTATAAATATTTGAAACGTAACTTTATTATTTATTCCGTTAGCAGTAAGGAAAATCCTTGAGAAGCTTAAAGTTTTGAAATAATAGACATGTTTTCTAATTATAATCGTTTAACTTTAAATGATAAAAAATAGGTCATACATTTCGTACATCATTTCAGAATATTTATTTAAAAAAAAAAGAAAATTTAATTACGATGTATAAGTCTATAAATTTAGTTTTACAAAGAAATACAAATAGTTATAAAAGCGCACACAATTAATAAAAATAAAATAACACATTTTCGGAATAGATTTAAAAAATTATGCATGTTTTTTTATTAGATTTGTTCATATTATCTAGGTTTTTTTTATTAGATTGTGAATGTACAGCTTGATTTTCATGTACTTCTTAGAAACTTCACTATGAAAATTCTACGCAGCTATTTAAAAGTATTCATCGCTTTATTTTGAGAAAATTTTACACTTTACATCGACTCTCTCTAAATTATTTATCGCCAAATGTATTATTCTTATTTTAGATTTATCAAGATTTTTAAACCTTTTACATTTGTTTATATAAACTAATACATAAATAAATGTATTAATTATACAAAGTCTATCACGCCCAAGTCATTCGTGCTGTGATGTAGATTGAAAAATCAGATCATTCACCGATAATAAAGCAGCAAAATATTAACACTTTGTATTAATCTGTTTAATTAAAAACTTTTTTTTTTAAATGTCAATTTAACTATTAAAATAAATAAAAGTTGTTTGTTTTATTTTTTTATTTTGATGAAATCGAATTACTGAACGTCGTGGCAGAAATTAAAATTGTCGAAGATCCTTTAACTAAAATTTTTTAATTTATATTATATTCTAAGAATATAAAAATAATTTTATAATACTATCGTTAATTTATTTTTAATGAAAAGGTAGAATAAATATAAAAAATTTCAGATAATAGAATTTCTTTTATGAATTTATTAAAATAAATTGCTATAGTTATATAATTATTATGTAATTATTTAATTATAATAATACTATTTTGATATCGATAAAATTTATCAAAATTTTATAATAAATTTTATGCTCTTATGATAATTTTATCATGATTATTATCGAAAAGTATTCTTAAAAAATAAAAAAATAATTATTGAAAATATAAATGGAACCGATAATTTTCATATAAGTTTTTAATAGAGCGGAAGTAACGAGAGAATGGTAAAAATGTAAAAATAAGAAATACGGAGAAGTATCAAGTAAAAAAACAAGAAAGATAAGAGATAAAGAGCATCTAATAAAAAAGTAACAATTGTTTTCAGTTTTGATCGAATAAGCGTTGTATATAAGTTTGTATTTATCTGTTGTATATATTGTTATAATGATATAAGAGAGAATTTTAAACTTCCGCTTAATACATGTGAATATATATGTAGATATTTTTATAGCAATGTTACTATTAATAATAATGTTAAAATAATTTTTGGAAAATAACTAAGTATACAAAAATATTAAAGTATACGTTTTTTAAAAAAAATGTTGAAAATATATTTATATATATATATTTATATATTAACAATGTTACTTAATTCTGAGGTTGTATAATACTCTGAACAAATTTAGAAAATCTATTAAGACTTGTTTCTTTTCAAATATCTTTTTATAGAGTAAAATTAATCAATACTTATTTCTGTCTTTAATTCTAAGAGCAATTATCATTATGAACTCATACTTAAAACCTGAAGGATCACCAGACAGTATTAAGTTAAAATCATAAAATATCGAGAACTAAGATAATAAATCTATCTTTTACAATAATATTTTCATTTAGAAGTCACTTATTTTAATAATGGCACTATTATTATACTTAATAATCGGTGAATGTATATCGCTTATTAAACAATAATAATTAATAATATAATAATAAAAAAACTATTTTTCAAGAATTAAATACCAATTTTATTTCACTTGATCAGCTACTCTAAGTTGTAAACATATACTATTCAAGTTTAAATTAGATTAATAAACTATTTTTCAGAATAAGTATTCTAAAACAGTGTAGTTTTACTAATAATTTTAAGTAATGAAGTTTAGTGGTTTGTATCTATTATATTAAAAATATATATTATCTTAAAATTTGAATATATATACTGTTAGATTGTACTCGATTGAATAAAAATTTATTAATGTAATCTGCTTGCGATATTTAATAACGATCGTATTATAGAAACTAAAAATGGATTCTCAATAAGTACAATAATTTTTAACGAATAAATTTTGAATTGTTTTTAAAAACGAGATATGCCTACTTTCAGAAACTTGCTGCTAGTATATTTTGAACGAGAAATATCATGCTCTTAATACTTTCTAAAGCGTCGAGACTACGTAAAATATAATTATTGAACTTTCTTTAAAATTTATGTGTGCAAAGTTCTTTGAATTCAATAAAAATAAAAATTTATTATATTTTTTTTCAAACTAATTTTTGTTTATGTTTTGTAGAAAAATATCGGGCATTTCAAAAAATCGCACTAATTAAGCAAAGTTATGCTATTTTAATTCACAGCAACGATAAATTCATTTGATCGATGCAAAGAACAAGTTTTATTTATGATTATATAATAATAAATTTTGAAAAATGTAAGGATATTGAATCCTACACTGGATTAAAATTATAAATTAGATTGAAAATATAATTTAAAACGTAACTTTATTTTAATTGAGATTTAAGACTAGCATATTGTCATTATAAATATTTAAATTGTTTTAATCCATTTATCTAATTATAATTTCTAATTCAAATCTGTCCTCGATAATTTTGATAACAAAGTTTTTAAAGAAGAAATATTATTATCGAAGAAGGCAATAATACTAAATAAAGACTGGGGTTACCATAGTAATAAATTAGGAAGTGAAACTAAAATTATTATATTCATTTCATCACATCTATTATATTATTGAAGTATACAGAAATACATATTTCATATTTGATTGTAAAAATATTTGCATACCTAGTACTGAAAATATATTAATTTCAATGTTTCATCTACCTTTAAAATCAAAATCACATTGGGTGATAGTTTTTTTTAATATGAGCTGCAAATAATTCTGGAAATTATGCAAACACGAATTGAAAGTAAAAAAGTAGTCATAGTCTAGGAAGATTACAAAGTAGATATAAAAATGCCCTTCATTCTCAGAATTTAAGTAAACCTTTATAAATTTATAACATTCATGCATTATATCCTTAGTTAAACATAATCACATACCTCAAATAAACCTAAGTTGAAATAACTTAACAAATACTAAATTAAAGTGTTTATAAACTTCTATGAAATAAAATTTTGAAAAACATAATTAAAAATAATTGAATGACCCATATCTTTATTTTTTAATGACTTCTTTCCTTTTATTTTTTATTTTCATTTTCAGTTTATTCATATTTAACGTAGTTATATGCATACTACATATGAAAAAAATATAGTGTAAGTACTTTTCCTAGATACATATAATCTTTAATAGAACTAAAAATTACGTATATAAAAAAATACAAGAACAGTTTTTATATTAAATAAGTACAAAAAAAAAAGTTTAATTAAATGCCGAAAGTTTGAATTACAAAAATACTTTAATTTATTTATATTCTTTATATAAACTATTTTTTTATTATTTCATTTCAAATTTTAAAAAATATTTTTTTATTAGAATAAACAGAAAAAAATGAAAATGTTTATAAAACCAGTTTTTTAAGTAAGATCAATAAATTATTGCTATGAAGTGTTTTGGCATATGCATCCGCTTTATAGAAATAAAATATAACATATTGACAAATCACCTAATTTTATGTTTATTCACCGTTTTTTAAACTATATCCGTATTGTATTTTTGAAATCGATTATTTCGAAATTACACATTTCAGAAAGTAGAGTGGAGTAGAGTAGATTATAAATACACTAAAGAAAAATAACTTTTACATTATTATACCTTTTTTGTAAAATATTTAAAAAATTTGGTAGATACAATAATTTTTTTATTTTAAGAAACAAATTATTCTTCTCGAATATTCAAACAAAAAATATAATTTGTTATAAATTAAAAATAATGAATTTATTGTAATTGTTGTTCTAATTGATATAATTAAATAATAATTAATATTAAATTATTTATTATTAATATTTATTGATTTAAAGTATACTGCACATCTGTACGTATATAAACAAGAAACATGTAGGCAATTAAGTTTCTATTATAATATTTTGGATTGGTGCGGAAAATATATAAATTCTTGAAAATTTTATTATTGATAAATTTTATTTAATGAATATATATCAAATGAGTATTTACCTTTACTTACATACATTCGATAACCTATAATTGATCGACTAAATTTTTGCTATCACAAAAAATAACGTGTATCTTAGATATATAAAATATTGATCTTTATTATTTTATTTATTTTAATTAACTTTTAAAAAAATATATAATTTTATTATTATCCATATATTAAATATCTACCGATTCATGAATATTTTTAAATTTATATAAAATATATTCTTATTTTTTTTTTTTAATATTTATATTCTACAATTAACTATAAAATTTATTATACAAAGATTTATTTTAAAGTTTCACATATTCTTTTTTAAAAATGTTTTTAAATGTTATATAATAGATAATTTGTAATTACAAATAAAATTACAAATAATATTCGCTTTTATTAAAAATATAAATTAAATAATATTTTAAAACTATTATTTTTAATAAAATATTTATATATTACAATTAAATATAATTATGATATTTAATATATTTATATAGTTAAACCTGAGGTATTATTAGTAAATTAAAAAAGAACTTAATATATAAATCTTCTATGTTCCATATAAATTATATATATTTATATTATTGTAAATTAAATAATTTATTTATTTTAAATAATGATTATAAAATAAATGTGGAGCGTAAGAACCATAACGGAAATTAATACAGATCAGAAAGTGACTAATATTCTGGAGTCGAACTTAAATACCTGCCTCGAAGTGGACTCTAATATTTTTCTTATTAGCGACCAACATTGGCATGAATCTACGAACGCATGATGTTACAACATTATCAATATTGCGACGATCTATTCCTCCGACCTACATCACTTTGGTGCAGATTGCCATAGATGTAGTCGTAATTTTAAATGGTTATAGAGGGCTTTGAAGTAAAATTGAGTGTCCTCGAGGATGTGATCAGTCATAGTGGAACAGCTGGTATTGGTCAAGTATCATTAATCTTGTAGGAAGGAAACTTTCAAAACCAATCTGCCTTGAGGCTTCGCCATTTGCAATGATAGATCAAAAGAAGAAATTAGGCTCTACTAGAGAAATAGAGTACCTGAACCGAATAACTTCCAGCAAATAACTAGTAAAAATTCCGGTTAAAACCACTTTATAGAAGCCATTTTAAGCTCTTATTTGGCATCACAATTCATCCCTTCAGAACGAATATTTCTATTTTCTTTACCAGGAGAAAAGGCTTATGCTGATAAGCAAATATAAAGAAGTATTCAATATTCCGTTGTTTTACAGAGCGTTATACATGATGAATACAGGCAGAAAAATAGTATTCCAATTCAAAGTTAAGTTTGTAAAGCAGATTGTAAATTTTTACACACAAAAATAGAATAGTTAAAAATTTCTTGTATATTTAAAATTATGTTTTACCATATAAATTTTTATTACATGATATATAATTTTAAATGTAATTAATGTATTAAATAAAACATATTTGACATAAATAAATATAAGTAATGTTACCACGAGACAACATCCTCACGACTAAAATATTTATAGTAGTAACGTAGCGATACTTTTCTTCTACCGCGTTAGATACTTAAACTTTCTACCTTCTTTTCACCGAGTTACAAACCCTTTCCGCTTCCATCGATTAGTTCAAACTGCCCTTTGCCTTATCTATCACTTTGACTAGCCAAAAAAATTCCCGTCTCTTCTTCCATCACTGTGACTTGTTCAAATTGACTCATTTCTTCTTTCAGTATATAGACTGCAAAAGCGCAACATAATTAGTAATAATACTACTATGAAACAAAGGAAAATAGACAAGTTAAACGTGTCGATGAACGTAGAAGTTAGCAGGTTTTCCGAATGAGGAGCAAGTGATAATTGGGAAACCCTGGTCTCAATACGTAATTTAAAATTTAAATTGTACGAAACTCCGTATCTTCCGGATATGGAAAGTAGATTCTATACTTCTCCCTTACATCGCATTTTACTTTTTCTTTGAAGTGGTGTTACCAGAGTCGAGTCTTCGTTCTTCGCCTTCTTTTTTCTGTTGTCGCTCATCTAGTTTAACTTAAGAAATGGTATTGTCGAAGTCAAACTCATTCACCCTTTGTTCCCTCGTTCTAGTCACCTTTTTACAGTGTAATATTGCAGAAGCTGAATCTCCCCCTTCTTCTCCTTATTTGTTCTACTTTGCTAACACAACTCCCATCTTCCTGCATTGCGTTCTATCTTCCTTCGAAAATCCGCGTTAAATCTGAAGAAGTAGAATAGAAGTCCCTTCGATCTAGAAAAAAATGAAAATGTTTCATTATAAACATTATTACTGCAATACGAAATACAATACATTACCTGTAATACTTTCATATAAAAAATATTTTTTTAATGATATATTATCTTCAAAAGTGTAATTAAAAGCATTACAAAGAGTAAAATATACTATAAATTAAATTACAATTTGAGTTAATAAAAAAAAGAGTATAATACTTCTATGTAATATATAAATTATTCTTTACTTTATAATATTATTTAATGTAGAAATAATAAATTCAATATAAATTTTAACAATATACAACTTTAGAAAATTTTATTTGTTTTCATACTTTTTTATTATAAAATAATCTATTTAAATTTACATTCAAATTTATTTTTATTTGGATGTATTTTGTTAGAATATTTAAAAAGTATAAAAATTCATTTCTTATATAATTTAAATTTGATTTTTCAGCAACTTTTTTGATACGTTCGAAATATAAAATTTTTAATTTTAATTATAATTAATTTTTATTATAATTATAAGATAAATAAAAAAGATTTATTGATTGATAATAAAAATATTTTATTATGAAATACAATAATTAATATGTAATACTAAAAAGTACTACGTTAAAATTTTTGGATAGGATTCATTGCAATTTCAGTTTGTACAAATTTTTATATTTTATATTTACATTTACATTTACATTTACATTTACATTTACATTTACATTTACATTTACATTTACATTTACATTTACATTTACATTTACATTTACATTTACATTTACATTTACATTTACATTTACATTTACATTTACATTTACATTTACATTTACATTTACATTTACATTTACATTTATATTTATATTTATATTTAAGTTTGTATATTTTAAACATTCACATATAAATTTTTTTTAAAACGTCAACATAAATATGTATATTAACATCGCTATGATAAAACAACTGTTAAAAACTGTTAAAAGTAAACAGTACAAAAAATAATTAATAAATTTAATTTGATTTATTAGTAATTATTATTTAAATTATTATGAATATAATAATTGTATTATAAGAATATACATATTTTTTAATGAAATAAATTGGAATTATATTATTATTATTAAAAATAGTTAAATATATATTAATTCCTTAAAAAAGTTTATTTTTTAGTTTATTATTAAAAAAATAAATTATGTATCGAATATATGCCATTATTTAATTATAATATATATTTCCATTGTTTCACGTTTAAGATCAAGGTGTGAATTTTTACACAATATAATTAGTATAAATTTTTTACACTAGGAAACTACTTAAAAAGTAAAAGTATTTTATAATATTTATACGAAATAGCATTTAAATTCATTTTATATTCATTTAAACATAGATTGCAGATTAAGTAATAGTGTTTTCAATTATATTTGTTGATCGTTTGATTTCTGTAGAATTATGCACACAATACATTTTTACGACTATTCGATTATATACAGAAAAATGTCTGCATTAGAAGTCTGATTTGTCGAAAATTATTTGATTATGTAGTTTCATTTTAAATTACTCACCCGTGTTTCTATAATACTAACTACATTATTAATTATAATTTGTTAAAAAAAGAATTCAGGTACAAAAATGATTCATTACTTTTTAAATATTCATGTCTTCTCAAAAATTTCTCATAACATCTTATCGAGAAAGAGTTAAAATCGAAAACCAGTTTTAAAAGTCGGTGGAAGTCAGTCATACCTAAATCCATGAATTCGAAGTTTCGAGATACTGTTGACACGCTTAAATTCTAAAGAATATTCATTACAATATTCATGCCCGTTTATTATGCAATAAATAACAGTTTTATTATTAAACTAAAATTAGGTGTTCACACTTAGATTTTGATTGTCGCCAGTCGTTTAAAAACAATTAAAAGTTGAAAGATTATCTCAGAATATGAAAACTACAGAGTGGGTGACTCTTGATCTGGATTGATAGCAAGATATCAGAATTGATAACTTCCTCTTCAACGAATCTGAACTTTCATCATTCGTTTATTCATCGTTCAATTAGTCGTATCAACAGTTTTAGCCTACTTTGACTTTCATTCCTAAAATTTTGCGCATGCGCTTTAGGGAATTTTAAAGTGAGGTTATCTTTTTAAAATATTTAAAAAAAAAGTGCCTCTTAGAAAAAAAATTGGTATGCAATTTGGATAAATCGTAACAAATAAAAAAATCCCAAAAAATGATATTAATTCTAATTATTTATATATATAATCATCATATTTCCCTTAATTTTCTTTATCTTTATTTTTTATTAAATAATTACTAAAATACATATAAATTGCTTATTTGTAATTTGAATCGTTAGTATATTGTTTCATTCATCATAATCAATTATATTATATGCACAATACTTTTTTAAACGATATATATTTGTATATAATATTTAAAAATTTTGTTTTTAAATTGTTTTAGTATAATATTTATATTTATTATTCACACTGAATCATTGATTTATATAGGAAAACTAAGTATACTTTATTCAGTAATACATTTATTAAAATAATCAATTAATTAAATATTATTTTATTTCACGTTATTTCAATTAATAATGACATTTATAATTTCGGTAATAGTTTTCTTTGTATAATGTAAATAGAATTCTATTAAAATTTATATAATGTTCAAACAAATTTTTAAAAAAGTCTTTCCAAATTCTACTTTTAAGTTTTGTGAAGAGTAATCAATATTTAATTTGAGACCAAACTTAATCGTCATCAATTGAGGATTCATATGCTTATGAAAGTATTCTGTGGATTAGATAGAATAAAACAAAGATAATTAAAATTGTTTTACGTAATATTCTAAAAAATAATAATAAACAACATACAGAAAGCTATTTAATTATAGTTAATCAAAACAAAATATTTATAGTAATAAATAATTAAAAAATAGTATCATAATCTTGTATAATTAATAATTAATAAAGTTATATATATATAGTTATATAATTGATGTAAATAAAAATAAATATAACTTCATAATTATAAATAAATAATTTATTATGTAATATAAATAAATGTTTTTTACTCAACCAGTATCTGTATTGTTTCCGATATCTTCATTATTTATAAATTTAATATAAAACGCTTTTACTGCAATTTACTTGATAGAATAAAAATAGTATTGTCACGAAATTGCCGTAATTTCTATCATACATTGAGTTGTATGACGATTGTTAGGATTTCAATTTAATTATTTACTTTAATTATATAATTAGTTTTGTAATATAAAATATAGTTAGTATAATTATTTATAATTATAAATAAAATATATACATGTAGAAGAAAAATGCAATTGTATATCGTATGCATTTATAGTCATAATTAATTTATTGTTGTTATTATTATTATTATTGTTTCATATTTTGTTTATTGCCTCATTTCTTTATAATCTTTAAATAATATCAAGAATAACTACATGTTGTGATAATTTTACAAATAAGATGTAAGTTATAAGAAAAGCATTAATTAAAGAGTTTTCAAAGGCCAAACGGGTTTTAAATTCATAAGAAAATAAGGAAAATCCAAAAGAGAATAATTTCTATAAATATTAATCTTTATAAGCTGCATACTGAGAGTATTGGTAAATTACGTTTGCCTTTCTCTTTATCTTTAAGGTAAAAAGTTTAACGATGAATACGTATAACGCCATATTGTAAAATTTTTCAGTTGTTTGAAATTATTTGTTCTGCCTTTCTCCCTCGATATAATTCTTAAATTGCTCATTTATTTATTTAATTTAATTTATTTAATTTATTATTCAAATGCAACAAATGATGTGTGAGTTTATCTTGTACTTTTAAAGAAAGTTACTGACGTATATTTAGAGAACTGTCTGGTCTTGTCTGACAACTCAGAGAAAATTCAGTAAAATATGCTCCGCAAACGATCACTAGCTAATGAGAGAATTAGAGTGTTTGTTGGAGTCACTATTGAAGGTGCTTCATATATTGATTATCTTACTTTCACCAAATAATATGTTCGATTCTTATTTAAATGTAGTTATATTTGAAGCTATAGTTTTTATTATTTCTAATTTATTTTATTTAAGTTTATACATTTAAACATAATTTTTTTTTAAATTTTATAAATAAAAAAGAAAATATGATACACATTTTTCAATATTATATATTACGAAACTAATTTTTTATTCATGTAAAAATTTCTTTTAGGATCATGACACAAATATTAAGAAAAATATGCAAAAATAACTATCCACTCGTTCAATTAATTTATCTTACAAACAATTCTTTATAAAATAAAAAAATACTCTTCTATACATAAATCTGAGTTGGATTTTTTAACAGATATTATATATAAATTCAAAATTAATTTAATACAAATCAAAGACTATAACCGTAATTTTGTGTTTTATATGTCTTTTCAGTTATTTAGATTTTATGTATTTTCACAAAGATTATATATTGATTTTTAATAAATTAAACAAACTACATAATAACTGAAAACATTTTAGTACAAAAAAAAAATATATTCTTAAAACCAAAAATCATAATTGACATGAAAACAAATATAGACTATAAAACACAATTTATGATAATTATAACATTCTTATTTACTATTACTCAATTTTAATTGTCAAAATCTATAATTTTGAGGCTGTAATTTATATAGTGAAAGTATTTTTATTAAAAGTCATTTTTCTCCGGACATGAATCTTAAAAGTAGCTGTTAAAAACAAGATTTATTTGATTCTTATATCAGTTGTACAGTGTAAAACTGCACTTTCTCTTTTTCGTCACGTATATGTTTACCGCTCATAATTGCATAAAATTCGAATAAAATTTAATTTAGCCTTCGATTGAATCATACTTATTTTTTATGAAATTATAATTAGTATTTGTTTTCTATCAGTTCATAAAATAATAAAATTGATGTTTCATACTATATTAACGTTATAGAATAAACTCATGCTTTATGAAATTTGATTAATCATTATTAGGATTTTTATCGACTGTTGTAATAATTTAAAAATAAATTGTATTACTTTAATAAAAAAATAAGACTTCAAAAATAATAATTTATTTTATATAAAATTTTTATGTATGTTTCGGTATTTTATGAATTTGTTAAATAAATCCTGAAATTGATGAATTACAAAAATTTTTAAATTATTTTAATTAACCTATATATTATGAATGTTGAAAGTTTTTTTCGGTGTTTGGTTGTGATATTCATACTATATTTAATATAATAATATTGTAATAATAATAAAATAATTGAATTTATAATCTTAGAAAATGAGTTGTATTTATTATTTATTTTATTATTATGCATAAACAATATAATAAGCACTTTTAATTCTTGCACAAAAATGTATCTTACTACATATTATTTAATGCTACATTAAAATATTGTTAATATTTAAAACTAAAATAAATTATTATTCTACAAAATCTTAAAATTCTTAGAAAATTGAAAATTAGAACATATTATTCTACTTTATCACACAAAGTATAAATTATATTATTTATTTATACACAGAGAAAGAGTGAATTTCAATTAAAGCAAATTAAAATATTTATAGTCATTTTTAAACACATTTTTAAAGAAACAAGTGTTGATATATTGATATGCAAAGCAACAAATTATAGAAATTTTTATCAGTTGATTTATAGTATTGCGTTTAATATTTATAAATGGAAAATGTGGATGTGTCATTAAAAAAAAATTTTAAGGTAAGGTCAACCGAGTTTGCGAGGAAATAAAGAAAATGCGATATAGAATTTTTAAGTACATAGTAGCCAGATGAATTAGTTTTTTCAACGTAGTGAAATAACAAAGAGAATGGTGTAGCACTTGATGTTCTTAGTCTACTAAATACAATAATTCTAACATAAGGAGCTCTCATGTGTGCACAGATCATATAAATGTTACTTAAACGAACAGAGTTCGAGATAACGTGAAAAAAAGAGCGAGGGTCTATTTTAATCTGGAACTACTGTTTTCGCTTTCTGTACTTTGGTCACTTCCGGTCTTAAATTAGAATCATTAATAAAATTCGGATTTAGTCTTGATAAATAATTGTTTTAACGAAACCAGAGCGTTTTTTATACCAACATTTTTTCAGCACATACAGTCTCCTTAAATCCGTTCATAAACTACAAGAAAAACGTAATATAACCTAATAAAACTATGATGCCAATAACTTCCGTACTGTGCCCTTTTCTGTACACGAAGTCCTATATGTCAGCCCTTCTATTTGTGGTATCGTTGCTTACACTACAATAAAAAGCGATGCTTTTTTGCGCGCTAAGGGCAAGAGTAGTCCATAATTATTTTCTCTTATCTTCTATAAATATAACATTATTATATTTTAAGTATGTGCAATTGTAGCCGTAGATAATTTAAGTTTTATTGTTAATTCGTATTTTAGAATAAATTATAAATGTAACAGTTTTAATTAGAAAGAAACGGACGAACATAAAATAAAATGTTTTTATTTTAAATATTTATGGACGAAGAATCTGATGAGTACGCGTACACAAATTTTGTCGGAATGGCCACGCTGTAAGAACAAGAATATAAAAATAAAATTCTTAAAAAGTCACTTGTGCTTCTCGAATAATCGCAACATTATTTCTTCAGCGACTGAAAATCTGACGTTCGATCGTGTACTTTATAATCGGAAAAATACGAACGTTACAGTGCTTAAGAAAACGTGATTAATGATAATCTGTGAGTTTAACGACAATAATTTTTGAAGCCGAACAAGTATGTATTATGTATTTTATATTGACAAAATATTTTTTGTATTTTTTTGTCAATTTTGTTTAAAAATAGTATATTAAAAAGCAGGAGATATAATTATTTAATATAATTTACGTACGTATATTTAAAAAAAAAAAACTTGTAAATATACTTAATAATTATAATGTTATGATTATTTCGTAAAAAAAAATAAAAAATGATAGAAAGCATTAAATAAATATCTTTATAAGTTTTAGGTGAACATAAATACTTTTAAGATTTTTTAAAAAAGGTTTTTTATATTATATATGATAATGTACTTTTTCTATTTATAAGATATGTCTATTTTTCTAATTTATCATTTTGCTTATTTCTTAAAATTGATCATGTCTTAAAAATATGTTTATAATTTATTTATAAAAATTTAAAAAAAAATAATAAAGTTTATATAAAAATATATAACAATTAAATTTTAATTTAGTAAAAATTAATTAAAAAATTTATAGTTATTACTTTATATGAATTTATATTAATATATACTATTATATACTATTATGTTAATTAATAAATATACTATTAATGTACTATTTATGTAAATTAATTAATTTATAATAATATTATAAAGTATGTGAAATATTTAAGATTAATTTAAGAAATTCATGCATACGTTAATATAAAATATTAATTAGTTTTACGGACTTTGTAGAAGACACATTCATCGAAATTTAAACTTAAACTGCATATATGTCGGTCTCCTAATACATTTCTTTATCATTTATATTTGATTTTATTTGTCATCTACATGATTGGTCATTACCACAAAGACAACAAAATAATAAATATATACTAACAGTGAAAAAAAAAGAAATGTATATAGTAGAATAGAAAGATAAAATATAATTAAAACCGGATGATATAAAATAAACCTTCAGACTGACAGTCTCAGTGATATGAGTATGAGTATGTGCGCAATGTATGTGTGTATATTTACCTACATAAATAAATGAACTATTAATGAAAATGAATATTGGGTATTTATTAATTACTTATTCTAGTTTCATCCCTCAAAATTACTGACTTCTTTTATTCCTTTGTTTTCATTTTGTCATTATTACTTTTCATCTAGCTTCGTCTCTGATTTTCTCACTTCCACTTTCGAAATTTCGTACTAGGAACTCAATAACACACCTGTTTGTGTACAATACAGCCCTCTATGCAAGTGCAGCTATTTCGACCATCCCTTTAAAATGTATAAAGGGTTTATGTAATTATTTATGGTATTTTCAATCTATATTACCCTAATATAATGTACTTACGTATGTATAATACAAGATACATCTAATTATAACAGCAATTACCTTGATGTATATACTAGTACAGGTTATGTTTTCGATTCAAGAAATGGCTAATAGAGATTTAATTTAAACTCATTTATTTGATAAAAAAATTCTATAGTAATAATTTTAGTAGCTTTCTCTATGATTCACAATTATTACTCTAGATTTATTATTATAAATAAAAGAAATTCTTATTCTAAATTCAGTTATTTCGTATAACATTTTATTGAGTTTCGATCTTTAAAAAAAACACTGGTCATTTATTTTCTTGGAATTACAAACTCAAAAGCTTCATTTTTAGAATATAGTTTTTAAAAAATATATACTGCCGGTAAATTTTATATAATTCATCTAACTGTTAATAATTGAAATAATTAAATAAAAATATTTTTATTATATTTATAAACAATAAATACATTATAATGACATTATATGAAATATTTTTCTTGATATATAGCTTTATATTCTTGATATATAGATTTATTTAAGTCAAAGTAAATATTAAATTATACTTAAAATTTAATTAAACATTAATTTAAAATTTAAAATTCATTAATTAAAAAAAAATAAAAAAATTAATTCACATATTATTTCAAGAATGTTTAAATCAGTAAAACTAAATATCTGTAACTTATTGGTAAAACAATATGAAGAATGTGTGATAATAATATTAATAGATATAATAACCAAAATTTGAAATTTTCCATAAATTAAATTGTATTTAATAATCGTAAAAAATACAAAGCAGTAAAAAAAATTATAATTTTGTGATTATTCATAATAAATTGTAAATGCGAAATTACTTGAAATTACATATTGGAAATTAGTTAAATTTTTATTATATGTTATTATTATTGAATATCTCTTTTCGATATTCGTTACTCAATTTCACTTTTTTTACTCTTTATTTGCAGACTTGATGTTTCATTTATCTCTTGCCTGCTTGGAAACTTTCTTATATTTGATCATTCGGTATATTCAAAATTTAATCCTCATATATAATTGTTATGTTATGAATATTGAGTATTATTCATATTATATTACCTTCTTTATGATGAAATCAATCATCCATTTTTTATTTTCTCTCAATTCACTTATGAATAGCTTAAATAAACTTTTTGAATTAGTAAAATTATCAATAGTTAAAGAATTAATAAAAATAACTACCACAAATGGGAATCCTGATAATTTTGTAAATAAAAAATAAAGTTATACGTAAAAATACGGTCTTATTTTTTCGGTTGATCACAATAGATATAAACATGCAAGTATATATTTTACGAATAAATTCGTAAAATATTTACAAATATAAAGAAATTTTGAAAAATATATGTTCAATTTTTTGAAAATTAAAATATGCCAAATGGTTCTTGTTTTATTAATAAGTAATATTTTATAATTTATTTATTGCTTGATGAAAAATTATAGAATTCATATTCTCCGTATATTCAAAGAAATATATAAGATTGATTTATAAATATATAATATTAAATAGAAAATACATAAAAATAAAATTGTACTTACTTTTATATTAATATATTTAACGAAGCTATTATTTAATATTATTTTGTTTCAGATAACTCTGGTTATCGTCATTGCTATTGTTATTTTTATTGTTGTTGTTATTAACGGACAGCGCCAATTTTCAATTAATTACAAACTGGATTTATTAAAATTTATGTAATTAAAAATTAATTAACTAATCTTAATTAACGATTTCTTCACCAAGCCTTAGTAGTTAAATTTAGGTTTAATTTCAAATTGATGTCATACTATTTAATTTCGTATATTAGTGCTTACAACAGAAAATTAAAATTACTACTCTAGTAAAAAAATGTATAATGCTTAACTCTACAATAAATATAAAGCAATAAGCTTTTATTCTAAGATATTTTTTCAAATTCATTATATTATCTTTTTAAGAAAGTATATAATGTATAGGTATAAATTTAAATATTCCTTGATTGCATGAAACAATTCAATTGAAGCTAGTTTTTAGTTTTACATTCATAATAAAGAATTTAAATTTTTTTTCAAAATATTTTCTTAAACAATAAATAATTTATACTTAGTCAAAATTTGTCAAATTAACATTGTACGTAACACATATCGATCAAATTATTATTATCGACATAAATTATTATTTAAAAAACTAATAACGCAGAATGAAATTGTTATATAATTATTTATTTTAATCTTTGAACTATTTTCAATATAACTAATTAACCATTACCATTCGAAAAATTGAAGACATTGGTATACGTATTTTTTTATATTCTTTTATGAAATGAAATATATAAAATAAAAGATACCTATATTATAACGTAATTAGCATACAAAGTTATTACATAAGAAATGAATTTAGTTAAAAACAGTAATTGAATTTTAAGTTTTATACAAATGCTAAATTTAAATTCTATAAATTTTTATTTTATTATAACTAAAATAAAATACATATGTTGATTTAACCATTTTACGTGATATGAAGCTAATGATTCACATAATGATAAATTTATTTAGAAAATTTCTTGTAAAACATTAAAATAATACATTTCATTTGCTCAAAAAGCGTATATTAGTTAATATTGATGGTAAAATTTTATTAAATATTATTAATTAATATTAGTTAATATTAAGTTAATATTAATATTAACTTTAAATTTTTCAGTTTTGGCAATATATCCGATGTTTTAAAATTAATATAAATTCATACTTTTATTAATTTTTGATAATATAATTTGAAAGATGCATTCGGTTCAAATTTTATTAATAAGTTTTAATAAATTATACTTTTGTAAGGATATTTTAAGACGAATATTAAAATATATGTGATAAATTATATTTTTTATTTGATACTTTTAAATACTAGAAAGTAGAAAAAATATTTTAAAAATATAGTTTTTTTAAAAAAAAATTGTCTGAAAATATATAATATAAACTTGAAATCAAATTAAAATGCAGTACGTAAAAATTAATGTAACAAGATTAAGGAATTAATGAAAGAAGTAAAAGAATAAATTACTAGAAAGAATGCTTATCACACGATTCACAGTAGCTACTGAAGCTCGACAAAGAAAACGCTAATTTTAGCAGATTCCCACTTGTCCGTAAAAACTTTTGTTAGTAACTATACCGTCCCCCAAGCTCTCACTGACTTTTTTTTCATTATTTTCTGCGCCGTATGGTTCTGTCAAGCGGTAGCATTTCTACATGGACTATACTCATCGTAGTTGTTTACATTTGAGCCAAAAGCAACGTTGCCAAGTTTGAAAACCTGTTGCTCATGACTCCAGGATCAGCTCCTGCACCGGTGTTTAAGTATCAAAAGAGTGAGAAAACCGACCCAGTGATATATGAAAAGAATGACAAGGAGTTTGAGAGGAAGAGAAACTGGTCCTATTCTTTGAATAATAATTTAAATTTATTATATTTATTATATACTATCAAGTAGTTTCCTTCTATATTAATTCTTAATTATATATTATTTTATAATATACTTTTGTATCATGATGATTGCTTAAAATTGAATTTTTCAATTGTTTAATAAAATAGCAACTTTTTAAAATAGATTTTTTCAGACGCTACGTTTAATTTTTTAATATAAAGATTTAAAGAATCAAAATTAACCTATTCTTTATTTTATTTTAATATTTACAATTATAAAATAAATTTGTAAATAGATAATAATTGTGATGCTATAAATGAATCATAAATTGATAAATGAATAAATACATAATGAATAATATAAATCATATAAATGAATCAGTATTAAGTGATAAATACTATAAGTACTATTTTACTTAAAAAAATTTTAATTTAAAATACTAAAAAAAAATTTTTATAAAAACATCACCCAATAATTTATAAAAAAAATAATTTTTTATTATAAGATTCTCTTATGCTTTTGAAGGTAATATTGGTTTTATATTATTTCTCTTATTTTTTTCTTAATAATTTCGAAATTTTAACTCAAAAATTTTTTAATTTATTTTTACATTTGTTATGATTTCTCCCTTACATTATTAATGTTGAAAAAAATCATTAAATTTTTTGCTTAATTTTAAATAAATTTTGTCAATAATATTTTTAATATATAAAATTTTAATATATATTATTTAAAAAAATAATCATAAAGGATAAAATAATAAAAATTAACCAAAAATAAAACTAATATAGGTGTAATTAAATTAAATGAGATACTAGTAATATATGAACGTAACCATAATCACGGAGCATATGAAAATTCATAATATTAATTTTACATGAAACAGTTACATATTTATAAATTTTAACTTTTTATTATACTTAACATTAATTGTATTTAAATTGATATGTAGGCAAGACTTTATAATTGGTTATTGATTAATAGTTATGTACATAAATTAAGTATTAAATATTTCTTTTGGAAGATTTTTAATATTTTTTTAAATTAATATTAAGTAGCATATAAAAAAAAATTTTCATGACTCAACTTGTTTTATTATAAAAAAATTGTATCTCAATAATTCAAATAATGAAGAAAAATAGATGCACGTTATCAGAAAATAACAACGCTAAAAGATAACCTAAAAACCTTTATAAATAATAATATAATTTTAAAAATAATTATATAAATATATATGTAAAAATTATTTGTATATTTATTTGAAATTTATATATTTATTGTCATAATTTATTATTGGATGTATATTTTATTATAAAAAATATATTATAATTAAAATGAAATTAAATATTCTGTAACATGTTAGTCTTTTTTATAATTAAATGCGTAATAAATAATTTATATAATTATAGTATTTAATAATAAATTTTTCTCTTTTTTCATATAATTATTAGATATATTATTTTTAAATTAATATCTGTAAGTACTACGAATAACTATAGATAAGTATAAATAAGTATATGTAAGCGTATATTTATTTATAAACTTATATTCATTTAATTATATTCAAAGTATAAAAGAAATACAGTTATGCTATATTCAATAAAAAGCCATTCAATAAAAAGATCTAATTAAAATAATTGGTAATAGAATCTAAAATGAGATTAATTTTTAAATATTAGTAAAAAATATATTTTTGTATATATTTTTTACTTTATAATAATAAAAGACAATTGCACGCAGTATTTTTTTTCCCAAGTTAGAAATTGTTATTTAAATATATAACTGCAGATACAATTACAATAATAGAAATTTAATAATTACATGTTTTAGAAATACAAATTAAAGTTCTGATATTTCATATAAAGACAAAAAATCTGGATAAATACAAAAATAATTTTTATATAATAATTTTATATGTTGTAATTTATATATTATATAAAACACGAAAGAAACATTAAAATGTTTATAATCAATGCATATCATACATATGTATTTATGGATGTCCGTCACTTGTCTGATTCGATAAAAAGTTTATCGTATCCGGTGTCTCTTACACATTGCTAGAATTTAACAGTGAATAGAATATCTTAAATGCAAATTATATATTAAATGCATACCAATAAATAAAATTTAAATTCATAAATGATATTGACTACGATATTCATAATAATGATTCAATTTTCATTAACACCACAAGTAATTAAAAAATGAAATGAAGTGAAATCAATAATGAAAAGGTTTATTTTTTGTATTTCAGTGTATAAATTTTATTAAACTTTAAGCGATTAGTTACAAATGACAATTATTTTTCTCTTTTTTTCAATTTACCACTTCAATTTATAAATTTTTTTTTTTATGTTCATTAATATAGATATATCTAAGAATTGATTATAATGATATAAGAATAATATTCGTTTTTCAATTCTTTTTTCAGCAATTGAAGACGTATTTCAATTATTTAAATTTGTATTCATTAATTATGATAAAAAATGCATTTGAATCATCAATTTAATTAAATTTAATTTATATTTTTACTATTCAATTCAGTTTAATTAATCTATAATATATAATTTCTGATTATCCAAATAACAAAGTTCGGTAACGATACATAAATATCTGTTCTACATTTTTTTTATAGAGACATTCAAACATTTACTTACTTATGCTTAATTCTTTTAATTGTTTTATATGACATTTAAGTATATATCAAGGTCTTAACCATTCATGATAAGTTATCTATCTTTATATATATAATTATAAAATGTATATCTTGTTACTATGTAAGACAAACGCAAGCGGGGTCACATATAATCTCAATATAATTTCGTTTATATTTATTTGAAAATAATGCAAATCAATATTTGTATTTGTCAATTAGTAGTGTAAAAAGAAAAATCATCCAAATAAAAAGTCTATTACTTTTAATGTATGCATATATATAAATATGTTTGAATAAAAAAAAAAAATTTGTATATATATATATATATATATATATATATATATATATGTACATATAATTTTATTTTATATTTTATATACATATTTATAATACAATATACAAATATAACTTTAGTGTTTATTCATTAATGTATTATTAATTAGGTAAACAATATATATATTTAAATGTTTAATTATAATGATCATAACAAAATAAAACCAATTTTACATAAATAAAGTAAACATGTATTCTTAATATGATGGAATACGAAATTAAAAATTAAATTTTTTTTGGAGCTCTTTTGGAACAGCCATAGTATATTGTGAGCATCAAGTTTAGTGCCCTATTACTAAAAAATGATTACATATTTTTTAGTCGAGTCGTGTAAAATTATTTATTTATTTATTTTTAATTTGTATACTCTTATTATTTCATATCAAGAATCTGTAAATTTTTATTGATTTAGATATTATATTGAACCACTATTTTAAGTGGTTATGCATCCAGATTATCATTTAAAAAAAAAATCATTTTTCTGAGAATATTTAATAGTTAAAATTTCAAAATTCTAATTATATTATAAATATTGTAATCGATATTAAATATTTCTGTAAAATGTGATTATTTATGATGGTCAGAGCAGCAAAAGAATTACAAAAAGTGAAGATTTAAGAGAGTAGGTACAATGTTCCGTGGAAAAGTATTGCTTTTGAAAACAAAAAATAATGAAGAGGGCATTTCAGTAGGAGGATTTATCGAGCTATCTTGTGCATATGCTGTAAAGATACACACGTTTATACGTGAACATTCCCTTTTGCCTCGTTGCCGCATTTATGCGTTTGAAGCTTGCTTTTATCTGCAACAGTGCCTGAACTTTTTCTCGTGACTGTACATTTCTTGGAATTGCGGAGATCTCCTTCAAGAGATTATAGTGTACACTGTCCGTGTGCGTTTGGCTTCTCTGGTCGTTGGTTATCTCTGCCAGTGTTTCTCAGCCTTCAATAAACAATGATAGGCATTCATTTTCAATTTCTTTCTTATTACGTATTTATCGTTTATATATTTTCTAACCTTATCTCGTCTTTTTCTTTTTATTTTCTCGTCTGTGGAAACACAAGCAAGTTATTGCTTCGATTAAATCTTACATATTTTACATCGTTAATAGAGATAATTTCTAACGTAAGTTCATTTTGAGTCTGAGCTATACTTCCAGTGTCACCAATTTACCACAAGGTTACGTATCAGTAGATTTGATGGGTGAATCTTTTACTTATTTAACTAATTACTCAAAATGATCTAACATGTCAATAAGCATTAAGAGCTTTTGTTTGATGATAACGAGCTTTCCTTATCTTTTGTTGGTGAAACCAATCGAAAAAACTTTTAAGATCTTAAATGTTGATTAGATTATTTATTTTAAACATTATATTTTATAATAAAGTTGCAAATATTGTTAAATATTAATAACAATTACTAATATTATTTTTAACATGACATTAGAAAATTAATGTATAAGTTAGCCAAAAAAAGGTTGATTATAAAAAACAAAAAAATACCAATATAATAACTTGTTTATATTATACAAAGAAAAAATTTAAAGAACTAATAATAATAATAATAATAATAATAATAAACAACAACAACAACAACAATAATAATAATAATAATATTTACATAATTATTATTTTTCCTGTAGTTAACTCTATATAAGGATAACGTTTAATTGAAAAGGATAGAATATGTGTTTTTGTTATTTAACAAAGTTAATTTAATTGATTTTATATTCATGACATATAACTGACATAATTTAGTTCATTTTTAATTTGAAAATGTGTTATATAAAGAGATTAATAATCGAATCGAAAAAAATATTTATTAAATTATTAAATTTATTTTATGATGCTGAAATATATTGATGATAATATCTAAAAATCACAATTTTTTCATTCAAAGAATAATTTTTAAAAATCTTATTTAAAATTAAAGTTGTGAAAACTTAAAAAATTTTTAAATATAATGTTTATGGTTTTATTATTATATTTGATTTATAATTTATATGTATTTATAGAAGATTTATTGTATTTAGCATTAAATAAACGAGGATAAAATATATTATATTTCAGTATGTTTTTAATTTTTTTTGTTTTTTATTATTTACAATTTGTTATACCAATATATATCATAAATACCAATATCACAAGCAATATAGGGATAATGCATTGATTTATAATCAATAAATTTAGAAATTTATTTTGTTAATGTTATACAAATTTATTACCTAATTTTTTAAGTAATTTATAGAAAATTGATTATTTGTATAAACTTAAGACAGTAATTTAGCCTTTAAGTATCAAATTATAAAAGAAAACTATTTTCGTGAAAAAGAAAAAATGAATATTATTATATTATTTTCTTCTTTTTCCGCTTGTATATTTTTTTACATTTTCTCTTTTTTTTAAGAAAGAAAGGAGGAAAGTTAGTGTGAGTTAAATGCAATAAAAAACTCTTGGTAATTTATTAATTTTGTGTACGTATATCGAGAATGAAAATAAATACTCTAGCAATATACAATGTTAAATTTCGTTTTTCGTGTCATTAGAAAAAAGTCCTGTCAAAATTAAAATAATATAATTGTTAGAAAATGTAAGGATAGAAAGTGAACTAGTCCAATGACGAGAAAAAATGAGGATAGCGCGTAGAATGACACATTATGACAATGAGCGACAATTTCACTTCATTTATTATTTTTAATTTCATAATATATTAAAGCAGTTGTATACCGCAATTGATATGAATTTACATACAGTCTGAACAAAAAGCTAATTTCGCGTTTTTTGTAAGTGCATTGTATTGTGTAAAATTATAAGTTTTTTAAAGATTTTAAAAGTTTATAAAATAGAATAAATTATATTATGTTTTATAATTGTTATTATTTAAATCAATAATTTATGTACATGTACGCTATTGTAAAATCAGCATTCAGAATGATTCTCTATAAAATCTATCAATTGTTTCAATTCATTTTAGCAAGATTTAAAACTTAAGCGTGTAACTATTAAAACTTTCACTTTTCGCATGTATAAATTGTTATTAAATATGGTGCATATAAAATAATACATGAAAATAAAATACTAGTGCACGTAGTAATTGTTTTAATTTCAATAATTATTGTACATTTTTTGCATAGTTATGCTTTAAAACTATTATTAATACTGTATTATTTTAGTAATATTACATAATATATTTTTGATAAGAAATACAGAAAATGCATGTGATTATTACAAAGTAAATATATGAATTAATTTTTTAAAATTTTGAATATTCTGTGACACATGTTTGATTAATTAAAGTAAATTTATTATATGAAAGCATTCATAATTAAAAATTGATACATTTATATTAAAAATGATGTTATATACTAATAATTGTCGAACGAGCTAAGTTTAATATATTAATGATTCATAAAGAAAAAGATATAATTTCAATTTTCAATTAATTGATTATCCCATCCATATTATCAAAATATTATGATATGATTATATTATATGATTTATCTAATTAAGTATTAAATCGAAAAATTATTCTTAAAATTATGTCTTTACAAACTTTAGATTGTTTATCTCTCATTTGAAGTAATATACTGTATCTTATTTATTTAAATTAAAATAAGTTTTATGTAGAAAATCATAATTTTTTTTCATATTACTATATGTAAATATATATGTATAACATAAATAATATGTATTATAATGATATATATCATATTATTTAATAAATAAATTTTATATTTTGAAATTTTTAAAATAATTTATTCTATTATTTTGGTTTTATACAACCTATATTATTTTTTTATTTTTATTATCCTCCACGAACGAATATTTGTGCAAAAAATCTTGTTTTTTTTTTAATAAACAGAGATCTTCCAAATTAATTTTGATAAATGCCTGTCCGTTCATCCTTAGATAAATTACCATTGTTTTAGGTTTCGAAGAAGAACTATAGAGTGAGCAAACTAGTCTTTTCAGAAAAAAAAGATTCCCACTCTCATGTAGATTGGCGTAAGTTATTAGTGACTTTCTTTTCTTTCATTTTTTTTTATTTATTTTTCTCATGTTTTGCAAATACTATTTATCTTGCTCAGTCGTTAATTTATAATTATTATGTTTATTTTTTATAATTTTTCCCTGTTTAATTATGAGTACCTAAAAAATGGTACTGTTTTATAAAGAAAAAAACATTATTAAATATTTTTATAAAGAAAAAAACATTGTTAAATATTTTTATAAATAAAATGTAAATTAAATGTCGAACACTCTTTTTATAAATTTTAATGATTATTGTATAAAGTTTTTTTTGTCAGTTTTATTTTTTATTTTTTATTAAAAGTATTTTTTATTAATTTTTTTTTCAATACAGAAAATGAAATCTTGATTTTCCAATTATGTGTCTTTTTACACTATATACTATTTTGAATTAAAGCAGAATTTTTTGGTATAAGATTGTCATAGAAAAAATATTTTATTAATAGAATAAA
This sequence comes from Ceratosolen fusciceps, assembly GCA_018883505.1. Lineage (NCBI taxonomy): Eukaryota > Metazoa > Arthropoda > Insecta > Hymenoptera > Agaonidae > Ceratosolen > Ceratosolen fusciceps. The sequence goes on from RCIC01000049.1 coordinate 777,457, forward strand.
TTTTATAGACAAAAAATGTAAATAATATGTATATTAAATTTAATTTTACAAAAAAGAGAATTATTTATGATTAAGTAATTTATATAAATGTATATAGATGTATTTTAGTTTAATCTCTTTCTAAACCACAAAAATAATGACAAATAAGATTAAATAAAATTAATCAATATTGTAGTAATCATGCATATTTTTAATTAATTCTTATTTTGTCACATACTCAAACATACCCGTGTATGTATATAAATTAGTAAAAAGAAAATAAATAGTAAAATTAATTTATATCCATATCGATTAGCTTATATGATACCATTCTGCAATTTTAATAAGTTTTTTTTTCCTATAAGATTTTACGTATTATAGTATTTTATTTGTATTTATTTATATATATAGTAATCTTACTTTATATATTATAGTATTGAAAAAATTTTTTTCTATTTGTTCTATTATTATTACGCTTTTAATTTAAATTTCATTAAAACTTTTATAAGGCATGACTATAAAATTAAATATAATACCATTACATCCAAAATTTAATTCAAAATTTTTTATTAAAGAAGAATACTTTAACGAATTTAATACTTTAACGAATTTAATACTTTAAAGAATTTAATACTTTAAAGAAATTTTAAATAATATAGTAATAAAACATACAAAATATTAAATTCTCAATGAAAATTAATACTTACAGTAATACGATCTAATGATGTTTTGAAATATAACAAAATTTGTTATCAAATCGAAATTTCAATTTTTCATAGTTTGGTAATATGAATTAATACTTACTATAACAAATAAAACCGTTCAAATTGATTAAAAATGATGAATTTTAGATTTTTTATTCAAAATCAAAAAATATGAAAAAGTCAATCTCTATATAATATTGATAATATAATTACAATAATTTTTATTAATTCTTCTGTATCATGGAGATAAAATAAAAATATTTTTAATAATAGAATTGTTATAAAAGTAAATACTTTAGTTATAAGCTTAAAGCAACTGAAATAAATTTAAAAATAAACAATCTGGATTATACCTATATTAATATATATCTATGTATATTTATTAAACAGTAGTTCTAATGAATATAGCTAAAGTTTAATGAATTTACATATCTCAAAATCATCAATTTCAATTTTTTAAAACTTTTTTTTCTAAGATTTTATACGTAAGTTATTTCACAAAGTTTATAAAATTTTTTTATATTTATACTTTTTTATAAGATTTATAAAAAATTTTAATGTATAAAATTAGAAATTAAAAAAAATTTAAGATACATTATGATTTAAATATTAAAGTTCTCAATTCAGCACATTAAAAAGTATTAAATGAATTGTATGTAAATCTAATAAAATATTATTCATTTAATTATTGAATTTTAAACCATTATTTGTCTAGCTATTTTATTTTTTAGAATATAAATTTTTGGGATAAATTTTTTTTATTATTAAGGTACAGAAATCTACTTATCAGTTAAACCTTTGATAGTAAATTATTTAACCATTATTATAAGTATATAAGTATCGATTGATATAACTATATTTTTTATGTTTTCCATTTATTTTAATATGATTACATTTGGGACCAAAAAATTTAAAATAATTTCATTATTAAACATAATATTATAATATTCATAACAACATAATATTCATTATTTACTTAATAAATAGTAATAAACATTACTTAATAAGCAGATATTGTTTAAATGATCCTATAATTTATGAAGTCAATAATGGTTTGAAATAATATATCTCTAGAGAAAAATAATAATTAAGTACGAGAATTTCAATATAAAAAATAAATCGACCTGAATTGTATAATAATAGTATATTAACAGATTTATAATCAACACCTGAAAAACAGAATTGAATATATTGGATAAAATTTTAAATAATAGACAAAAAAAGGCAATATTAAAGCTAATATTAATCTTAAGTACAGCCAGCAAAAAATAAAATAGAACATTAAGTAACCAATATAATTTTAATTGCGCGTATAAAAGAATTTTTTAGATTGTCATTTTCAATCTTGGGTAGAAATTTTGATCATTCTTTGAGAAGAACTTGTCACAATACAGATAATTGAACAAGAAATGGAGATAGGTAAAGGAGAAATTGATACCGAGGTATACTTGTGAGAATTAAAGTAAGCAAAATGAAACCTACGAGACCATCAGATAAAATGGAAAAAATAATTTGAATAGAGATGGGAGACCGGTTCGTCTGGTCCTTGATTTGAAATGAACTTTGAGTCGTCTTTTTATTTAGCTCCGATCTCCGTCTCATGAATTTCTTTCTCTATCTTTATCTTTATTTTTTCCATCTTTATACCTTTCCCTTTTTTCTCTTTCGATTACTTTATCTCCCTCATACTATTTTATCTCACGTTTTTTAATATAATTTTTATTTGTTTTGTTTTCTTTTTTAAGTTAGTATTCTTTTGGTTATTTGTTTAACTTATAATTTTTTCTGTTCTGTACCTTGAAGTTCTTGTACAATTTGTAAAACTTTTGTTATAAAAAATCTTTTTCCCCATTAAAAAAATTGTTAATATGTCAATTACAAAATAAAAATTTTCTTGTACTTATATGAAAAGTAATCGAGATTCAAAATCTTATAAATTTAAAAATTTATCTTTAAAATTTTCTTTAATCGTCAATTTTTAATATATTTTCATTGCTTTGTTACGAAAAAATTATTTTATGAATTCAGAAAAATTATTTAATGCTATTTATAATGAATTTTACACTTATAGATATTTAGATTTAATATTTTATCCAACGATGAAGTTAAAATATATTTATCATAAAGAAAACTTATTGCAAAGTTTAATCGGGAATAGAACATAAAAAAAATTTAATTGTAATAAATAAATAATAGTTGTATTTGCATAATTATGAAAATTAAGTTTTTTATTTATTTAAATAAATACACGTAATAGGAAATGAAAATATTAACCAATCTTATATTATTAATATTTCTCCATATTTAAACAATAATTAAATATGTCATGATATCATTTTTTATAAGCTTTTAAATTTTTTAAAAATATCAATTATAATTTGATACTAGTAATAATAGGCTAATTAGTAATAGTAATAATAATAATAGATAAGGAATATGATATAGTAATTTAAAATTATTAAAGAACAATTAATAATTCAACAATTAATAATTCATTAAGAATAAAAAATAATTCAATATAACTAATCACGTAGCAGTTTCAGTCATTGTTTAAAAAATAATTCAATTAATTAATATGACATATATAATTTATTTTCGTTTTTTATTAATACTCAAATATTTTATTTAATATTTGATAAAAACATAATAAAATAATAAATCTAAGTAAGGTTGAAGGCAAGGGAATTCTATGAAAAAATTGTAAATATTATAGATTAATGACAATTAAAAATTTTATAGAAAAAGCTTATTATAAATATTATTTTATATTTAATTTGAATGTTTCAGATATTTAAAATATATTAAATTATTTGAATACTTTACATGGTTGAATTGTGAAATATATAAAAAAGAATAATTAAGATGATTTTGAATGTAAATATAATTTCAATCCATTATATTATTCAATACGAATTCATTTTTTAATGAAATATTAATATTTCAACAAGGATGATTATTTTTTAATTTTTTTTAAATTAATGTTTTTTTTAAGTCTTACGAAATTTATTTATTTATTTATGTCATATTGAAGAAAAAAAATCATTTCATCAACTTTAAATTGAATATTAATTATTTAATATTTATTTACTGGCTTTATTGTACCATTAGAGATTTATAATAAAATATTTTAAATATTTTTATGTAAGTCATAAACTAAGGCTTCAAATTCGGAGGATTATTTTGAAAATAGATATTTGTAATGTTGACATTAGTAAATGTTGAGTTAGATAATTAAATATGATGTTTACAATTTTCATTACTTATACAATTCCGTCGCGAGACAAGAGCATACAGATAGTTAGGGAAAGTGCTGTCCTACTTCGATGAATTACACTTGCACTCATGTCGAGGTCACTGCGGCAGATCTTTATGTAACTATTTATCGTTTGGTCCCAAAACATATTGAGTATAGTATGACTCATTATTGTATTTTATATTTCTCTTATTTTATTGGCCACAATTTCTATCAAAACGTATTGAATTGGTATTTATATCTATATTCTAAATTTTTTACATGGCACACAAATGAAACATCATAATTTGAACTACTCTTTTCCTATTATGTAATTTTTTTTAAATATCTGTTTTACTTTCAATGATGTCTATTCTGCTTTGTATCTAAAGATAAATATCCTTATACTATGTATTTTTCTATTTAGTGATAATAAATAATTATTCTTTTTAATTTTAATCAAATATAATTCATACTTAATAAAATCATATTTTTTTTCAGTATTCTGTTTTTATTATTTATATATCTTTAATTGAAATTGATAATAATACTAAAATTATTTTACTTCATTAGTGATCTTATTACTTGTGTTATAAAGAGGTGTTAGTAAAAAACTGATAAAATTAATTGAAATACAAGTTTAATAATTTATTGTATTTAAAGAGTTTAAATTATGAGGTGAAACTCATTGATTATTAAAAAATAATTAAATTTTTATTCATATTTTTGTATTACATAACATATTAATTAGAATGACATCAAAACATATTTTACTGTATATTAAAACTTATATATTAAATTTAAATTAAAAAGTACGATAAAAAAATTAACAAATTATATATATAGATCTACGTATGTGTGTGTAAACAAATAAATTATAGTCATTGAATAGCAATTTTTAATGTAACAAATTGCATTCCAGAAAATTTTTTTGCAGATAATATTATCTACTAATGATGCCGTGCATTTATGAGTAAACGAGAAGAAATATATAAGGTAGTACATAAATTATGAAATGACTTTTGGAGATTATCGACAAAACCTCATTTGTTTTTAATTTCTCTATTATTAAATGTTAAAATATAATAAAGGAAAATAATATTTCAAATATTTTAAAATAAACTAGAAACTTGATTGTTTATATTTTTATTTATATTTGTATTAGGCAAATATTATTATTTAATTAAATTTATATATAATTACGTTAAATAATCATTTAATGATTTGAAAATGAATATACCATTTGATCATATGAATCGTACTTTATTTTTTAAAAATTTCTATAGTTTAATAATAATCTGTATTTAATAATAAAAATTATGTTGAAATAAATCTTTACTTTAGTACTAAAAAGACAATTTTAAGAAATATTTTTATATATATTAAATAATATAAATTATTGTAAAAAGTAAAAAATGTAGATAACAAAAATAAATATATATAATATAAACATTATTAAAATTAGATAAATTATGAATTGAAAAATATTAATGATGCTATTACAAAACATAAATAATATAAGTATAAAATAATATCGGAAATACTGACAAAATTTGTCAAGAATAAGTAAAATAAAACAGAATTAAATGGACTACTAAGCATTATACACACATGCATATTATATATTCATTATTTATCTTTTTATAGAATATGTTTATTAAAGCACATGATGAAATTTATTCTTAAATAACATTTCTGTCCTTCAGTAATCGAATGTAGATGTAACTAAATAATAGATATTTTAATCACGAATTTAATAATAATTATTATTATAATTATCATTATTTATCTAAATAAAAATATTTTATTACTGGTTTTTTAAATAAAAAATAATTGATAAAATAAAAATATACACATAATAAATTTAAATTTAAATTTTTGTGTTAATGTTTATTAGTATTTTTATTTATAAAGATTACTCTAATTAACTTACAATTAAAATACATAAATAATTTGATTCAATATGAAATCTTTTCATTTTAATTACATTTACATGTGTTCCCATAATTACATTACATACAATAATTTTACCATTCGTGTATTCTCTTAAAACTGACATATTTGCATATAACTTTTATATATTATGGAATATAAATTTATTTAAGATATATAAATATAATTTCTTAAAAATATATGCCTAATTATTTAATATAGAAATCTTTAAATTTATTGGCGTGAGCTGCTCTGTTTACACAGTAATATAAATATTAAAAAGGAATCAATAGTTTAAAATATAAGACAACTTTATATGCAAAAATGTTCCAAAATTTAACAACTTTATTTCACCGAATAACTCAAAGAATACTATTGCTATAAATCAGAATACAAACCAATATACTTATTTATAAGGTATTTATAAAATACAGTAGTAACACAAGCATTTTATACAATTTACAGAAATGAAGAATAAAAATTTTGTAAGTTTTGTTATCCAAATTACATATTATCTATTAACTTAAAAAAATAATCATATTTAATAGAATGGACGGAATATTGAATCTATTTGCTTACAAACTGTGAGTATGTACTTAATTATTTTTAAATGATTCATCATTAATTGACAACCCATTGAAGAATGCTGGTGTCAGTTCCACCACTAGATACTAATCGAGTGTCATCTTGTAAGAATGATACTTTAGTTACAAGATTTGAATGACCAGTATAGCTATGATGTAAAGACTGTAAGGATAATGTAAGAAGTATTAAAATTAAAATTTTATGAATGTTATTAGTTTAATTATCATACTTATGATCATTTAAAAAAAAAAACTAATCTTTAGATGGCTTTTTAGTTTTATACAGTGAGTAAACATATAATCAGTTTAACTTTTTTATTTCGCTCTGATATATTTAAAGATTGAATCAAAATAATTTGGAAAATCAATAGATATAAAATATTTTTATTAAAATTAATTTGAATATTGCATCATCATAAATAAAATTAATAATTACAATAAAAAATTTATTTAAAATACATTTGTATTATAATAATTACTTTTGGCTGGCATGCTGGATAACTAAATAATTTGATTTTTCCTAAATCATCTCCAGTCGCCAGAAGTTTCCCATCTCTACTGCAAGTGCAAACATTCACATCAACTCCATCTGGTCCATCAGGCCAAATACCAATAGTTTCAAAGGAAATTATACAAGAATGAGTAGCCCAATCAACATCTTTTAAAAGTGCTCCTTGAGAAATTTGTCTACAAATTCCAGCATTCCCTATGGTGTATAAAAAACATAAATTTAATTTTACAAAAAGTATACATTAAAACCTGTTATGTATGAAATTTTTATATATTAATCTTTGCATTAGAATTATCTGATTTAGCTTTTATAAACTATATTGTTAACTATCATGTATTTATTTTATTACTAAATAGTTTTAAAATATATTATTTTGTAAACGATATACATTATCAACTAGTAATGATATAAAATATATGATTTCCTTAAAAGTTATTTAAAATATAATTTATTAATAATAAATAAATAAATAAATTTATTATTTTTTGTATATATATATGTACTAAACAATAATGTTTGAATAGCCAGTTGATAATTATATAATACTTAGAACTTTAAATCTATATAAATCAGTGTTAGTTTTATTATAAATAATTTAGTTAATAATTTCAATGATTTTACAAAATAATGAAGTATTTAGTAATAATATTTCTTTGTTTTATTAATACTAATAAACAATATTAATATTAATAAAAGTTTTGTTTAAAATTGTTAAAAAAAATTAACAATTTGTTAAAAAAAAAAAGTTAACAACAATGTAGCTAATATAATATATATGATATAATACAATACTTACAATATAATACTTCATAATTCCCACTATTAGTTCTTAAATATTGACCATGTAGAGACCAATCTAAGTGAGTTATAAAACTGGTATGGCCCTAAAAATAAATTGGATTAACTTAATAAATAATTACATGCATAATAAAATTAATTAAATGATCTATTTTGATAGTATATTTATTTATTTAAATATATTAATTAATTAGATAAAATGAAGTTTAATTTTACCAAAACATGTAATCATGTCAATATACAAAATTTAAAAAAATGATATGGAAAATAATATATGTATTATGTATTTATTTTTTTACTATTTTATGTTACAGTAAAATTTATATGGATATAATTAACATAGCCAATATAAAGAAATTGTCAGTTTTTTTATTCCAACAATTTTGTATAATTTAAAAAATTTTTTTATAATCATAATCACTTTATAGTGTATTATAAATCTTTCATGATTTTTTTGTATTAATAAATATGATTTTTTAAATAATTATCTATTTCAACATTTTCTTGTCCGTAATTTATTTTTAATTGATTAACAAAATATATTTAATATTGAATAGATAATTTTAATTTATTCTGTAATATATTATACAAATTATAATTCAAATAAATATTGAAAAAATAGTTGAAAATTATAGCAATCTTAGTCATACCTTTTTAACTCTTTAATTAAAATTTAAATTTAAAAGAAAATAAAGTATTATTAAAAAGATGCTTAATTTTTTTCATTTTTTCAGATTAAATTAATTTAATCTGAATTTTTAAATTAAATGAATTTTATATACAAGTTTTGTAAGTATATAAGTAATATAATAATTTATACAAAACGAGTGTTTTTAAAAAGTTAATTTTTACCATGCAACGACCAACGCGACTATATTTAGTCGCCTCTTCATTGACTTGATAAATGTAAATGTTATTATCACGAGATCCTAGTGCTAATAGTGTTCCATCAGGAGAAAATTTAACAACCTTAAAAACCATTCAATATCATTAAATTTCATTAATAATAAATATTTTTTTATTTTTGTAAACTATAAATATATGTAAAAAAATTTGATTATATTAAATATTATGTATTACACCTGAAGAGGCTCAGATCCATCAGAATGATAACTATAAAGTTCACGCGTTTCACTGTCAATAGCTAACCATTTTCCTGAAAGACATCCCACTATCATAATTGTCCCATTGGGGGAAAAACAAACACTTTGTGCTTGTTCCTGTAAAATATTTATTGTTTAGTGTAGTGATTGAAAGTAATGGTTTTTCGATATTTCAATCTATTTACTTTGTTGTAAAATAAATTTGTTGAATTTCACTTCAATAAGAAAATGTAATTTACAAAAAGAATATTAATTTAATGGTTGTCAGTATGGTAAAAGATTATCATTAAGTATTATTTTTTATGTATCATTTTAAGTTTTATACTTATGTAATCATTATTATTATTAATTTATTTAAATCTATATTAATATTTAGTATATACAGCAAATTGTTTTTATAGTATAAATAAAAGTACATTTCATTTAAAAATCAAATAATAAAATAATAAACGTTATTGTGCTATTAAAATGTAAAAAATATATACTCCAATATCTTTGCTCCAAACAACGGTGTGGCTAAGACTATCCCACATTTGTAGTAAACGGTCGTGACCAACTGTAGCAAATTGAGACAAAATTGGATGTGCAGCAAGTCCCCAAACTTCATCAGCATGACCAAGCATTACTGGACTAAATCCAGTTTTTAGGTCTCCCAAAAGAATACAATTTCTTGTAGTTCCTACTAATAATTGATTTCCTCTACCTTCCGCAACAGTACGTATTCCTCCAAAATGATCTTCAATCTATACATTATCAATACGACAATCAATACAATAATATTTAAAATTATTAAAACAAAACCATATTTTCTTTTAATTTCATATAATTTATCAATATTTATCAACAATAATTTATCAAATTTTCTTGTTTTAAATAAATAATCTGATCTTAAGTTATGTTTGGGAAGTAAAATATAAATATATACATTTTTCGTTTACATTATGATTTGCATAATTTTTGAATATTAAACAATAAATTATGAACTTATTTGTTTTTTATAGAATTATCTCACGTATGATTATTTTATCTTAATTTTGTGTTAAAGAATGTTAGAAATTCTAATATATATAATAAATTTAACAAAAATAATAAAAAAAATAGCTACAAAAGAAAAAAATTTTTATAACTCTTTAAAAAATATTTTTATAGTTTTTTTTTATTAACACTCTTCAATGATATATTAATAATATACTGTATTGTTCATACAATAAGAGTTAATTTTTAATTTATTTTTTTTTTTATATACATATTTCATTTACGTATATATATATGTACTATATATTTTATATTATTAGATATTGTTATAATTGAGTTAATGTATAAATATAAATAGTTTTTATATATAATAAATAATCAAATTATAAAATTGTTGATATGAAATGTTTGAAATATATATCATATTCATAAGAATTTAATATAAATTTCATGAATATTCATTTAATATTATTAATAAAGAATAAAAATAATTATAAATTTAAATAATTATTTGAAATATCCTATGAAAAACTAGTATAAGGTATGTTGAAATTATAAATGTTTCTAGTCGTATATTATATCACATTTTTACCTGTGCTTCAAATTTAATTGGATTTAAAAAAGCATTTAAAAGAATAATTTTTCCATCCTTTCCACCACCAGTTATAATATTCCCATCTTTTAAAACACACATTGAAAATACTGAGCCTTCATGAAGATTTCTAACCAACTTAGTAATTGTATTTGTGCCTAAGAAAGAAAAATGAAAAGAAAAAAAAATAAGAGAAAATTATAATTAATAATTAATCTTTTCTGAAATAAAATTTCATAATTTTTTTTTATAAAATTTAATAAACATAGAAAAAGGAAGATGCTTGCCTCTTGCCCAAATTATAACATTGCCATTACTATCACCAGTAAGAACGTCTCCATTTTGATTAAAGGTAACACAAGTAACATATTTTGGCTTATCACGACTCTCGAATAGGCCCATGCGTTTGTAGAGCATACCTCCGTTATCCAGAGACCAAAATGACACATGTCCTTTTCCACAAGAAACTATCTGTGTTCGTTCAAGTGGATGCCATTCAGCGCACACTACCGTATCAACTGAACACTGTAATTAATCATTGAATTCATTTTAGTATGATAAAGCGCTCATTTTTTCTTTTTTTCTTTTTTTAAGATTATTATCATTCTAGAATAATATTTATAATATATATAAATATATAAGTAAAAGAGAAAATGTTAATTTAACGGTTAAATATAAAATATTAAATTATGTAAGATAACAAAAACAATAAAATTCGATTTCTGGTTTGTTTGAATGAATATAATTTGAATCAGTTTTCTTTTTAACTCGTGCATAAACTAGTACTAAAAAATAAATTTTTTAATAGGTTAAATCATCATAATAGTTTTACAGTATATTTATATTTGAAAAATAAAGCATTATTAATTAAAAATATGCTATAATTAAAAAAATTATACGACTGTTTAGAAATAATTACGAAGTATTATAACAATATAAATGAAAATTTTTTAAATTGATAAATACCCAAGTGAAGCAGCATTTCAAAAATTATCAAATTACTTAATGCTATTAATAGTTACAATATGCACTTTATAAAGTTAATACGAACCGAAACATTTTTATCAGACTATTTGTAATTTTTTAAAGTACTATTATTAATTATAATTTTTCAAAATTCTATACGTTATTAATACAATGTAAAATCTAAACAATATTAATTAAATTTTTTCAAGAAATTAATTTAATACATTATATATAAGTGATGAACAAATAAATTAAATATATCATTAGTAATATTTTTATTTAATAGAACTATCGCAAAATAATACTTAGATCGACCATTAAAAAATGCAGCTTTTTAATATAAAAATAATATTTACCTTAGTTTCTGTAAGTTTTGTTCCTCGATCTCCTTTTTGCCATTCCCATATTGAAATATTATGGTCCGATGTTTCATCAATTGCAGCTAAGAAATTTCCACTATCAATTTTTGAAAACGATAAACAACATATTGAGCCATCGAATTCACCGTTGCCAATTGTGCATAGAGTTAATAAGTTAACTGAGTTCCATATTCGAATATGTGCCTATTAAAAATTATATTTTTAATTTCACGTGAGAATTATTTTAAATAATTTACAAAAAAAATACCATAGTATCTCTTCGTTCAACACTTGAAGCTTGACCAGTTGCTACTATCAATTTATTAGGATGAATTGCTATGCTAAATAAATTGGAAAATTTTGAATATTTATTTTTGATCTACGCACATTAAATAAAAATATGAATGTTTTAAATATACTAAACGCGTAAGTATTAAAGTCATGTGTAATAGCGTATATAAGAATTTATGAACAAAATGATTCATGAAAACAGTGGTAATGGAATCTAAAATTTTACTATTTGAAAATTTTTTTATAATGAAATGCTTACTGAAGTAAACAAACAAAAACCTACTATTCATATTATCTATAATACACTTATCTACAATACTCTATAATACAATAAAATATGAATACTATGAATGTATTATAATAATATTGTCTTCTATAAAAGAATAAATTAATATGTTTTATGTATACATTTTCAATTATCACACTGAATTATTATAATGTGAAAATTCGATATAATTTCTCATAAGAGTAATATAAGATTTTATTAAAAAAAAAAAATAATAATAAATAGGTGTTTTCAGGGTAAGCTATTTAAAAAAAGAAAAAATTATACAGTATTAAAAAGTACATGTAAAATGTGTAAAATAATTATGAAATAGGTTGGAGGATGAATTACTGACCACTTTACATCATCGGTGTGTGCCAAATAATGTCTTTGACAGTGTTCTTCTGTGTTGTAAAGCACGACAACAGAGGCGACAAAGTAAACAACTTCACCGGTTGGTAGTAAGTGCAAATTATTTCTACAATCTTTGCCACGATAACCGTAAACCCAGTCAAGTTTCAGTTTACTTTGGGGTGGTACGCTCACTTTGTGCAGATCGTATTTCTCGTTGGTTCTTGAGGGCACACACATTTTCACCGGCCGATTTCTTAAATACATACGAATAGTTCCTTCTTCCTCATTGTATTGTATTTCCCTAGTACTGAATGTAATCAAATTTTAAAAAACGTTTTATTTTATCTTCTTTTATATACAAAAATCATATAAAATCGATACTAAATTTTAAATTGAAAAAATAATTTTTATAAAAAAAATTAAGTACACGATATATAATATATATTATACATACATATATATACATACATATATTTATAATTTAAAAGTAACTCTATACTTTTATGTACTCCATTAACTCAAGAATGAAATAAATATACTTTAATTAGTAATTTTGAATTCAATATAAAAAGTAATTTAAGATTGAGTATATTATTGTTTAATATATATACAATTATTTTACATTAATCGCAAGGAAAGGATCTTTAAAGAGTAATATATGGATTTTATGGATTATTCATGAAGCAGGTTCAAAGAGATCGGATGTCTTAGATTCTAATTTCTAAAATTGTTTCCATGCTTGAAAATGCTCCGTATGGTAACCATTTCTGTTTCCCTTTGAAACTTATAATTTCTATTAAAAAAATATAAATTTGTACCAATCCAATTTCAAGCATTAAATATAAATTTTATACTTTATCTTCCAACAAAAGAATTTTGAATATAATAAATTAAATTTTAAACGAATTAAAAATTTTCTTGTAAAGAATTAGTTAATTTTTCTCTAGGGTATGCAGCATACAATAAATTATTTAAATTAAAACTAACTCTTGAAAACTTTATTCGAAAGAAATCAGGAAAATTTTGTACTTGCCTTTATATATTGCTAGGAAAATATTTGAAATGTAATAAATATTTAAAATATTTAAAATATAATAAATATTTAAAATATTTAAAATATAATAATTACTGACGTCATAATTATAAATATTTGTGTAATAATAATTAAAAGTTTTATATTTTAATATTAAAAAAAAAGTTTAAATTTTTTTAATATCTATATAGACATTAAGCAGTGGTTAATTTTTAATTATAATTTATATTACTTTCTTGTAAAAAAAATTATAAACTAAAATTATTGTTATTATAAACGTTTTATGCCGTTAAAACTACATTGGTCGAATAGTTGCGTTCACCTGCACAGAACAAGTTTAATGAAATAGAAATCGGAAAATGACACAATGGGGCCCATAACTAATAGTATGAGTATCTGCTCACGAGAATGTTCGCAGCAAGAGCTGCAGAGGCTATAGCTTGAGGCAAAAAAGCTATAAAAGCTGTATAAGATATAACTTTATATGTCGATAAATATTTTACAAAATTGCAAATCATATTAAAATACGCAAAAATACAATTAAACGTAATTAAATAAATGCTAAGTTTCTTAACAAAATACATAACTGCGGCGATATACTGATCAATCCAGTTTCACATCAGCTCTAAGATAATATCATCGAAATCTAACCTGTGTATCAATTATATGAGATAACTGTCACTAACAAAAATCAAGTAACAATGAGTGACTTCAAAAGATATTTAGATTGATCTTTTGCATATTTTAAGATCATTTTATGAATTAAGAATAATAATATTATAGTTATTTCTATTTAAATGCAAATATCACTTTTATTTTTCTTTAACTCACTTTCACTTGAAACTTGATTTTTTCAAACAATATACAAAACTATTGATGGATATGTATAAAGGAATGTTATTTATTATGACTGAAAAAATTAGATTATTTGATATTTTGAATTTTATTAATATTAATTACTAAAATAAATACTAAATTATATTTGTTTATATTTTAATTAAAATATTTTATTTATTTTTAATTTACTTAATATTTTATATTATTATTTAGTAAATTTATAAAATAATATTTAGTATTATTAAAAATTACAAGAAATTAACTATTCTTAGAAGTATTTTTAGGTAAAAAATTATTTTGTAAATAAATGATATATTATTATAACATTATAAAATTAACTTTAGTAAAAACCTGCTTTTATAAGTAATCAATTTTTTTTTATTTGAATCATTTTTGTAATTAAATTTTAGTGTAATTAAAAATAATTTTTTTTTAGATAATTGTAGTACAGTTTTTAAATTAACCTATGTTTAATTTAATGTGTATAGCACAAAATATTATAATTAATAAATTTTATAGGAAAGTAGTATAATGTAGAGAAAAGGCAATAACATTTAAAAAATATAATGCTTACTGTTATGCATTTATAAAATAGTTATTTATATTATAAAGTGGGTGACACATAAACAAATGTCAGTTATTTATCAGAATCAAATCAGAAATATCCCATTTTATCTTTAAGTTTTTTCATTGTATATTTAATTTTTTAAATTAAATTTACTGTATAAATTATTTTGTTGAAACTATGATATATATTTTTAATTATATATCAGCGTAAATTAACTATTGTTGCAGTAGAAAAATAGTTAATTTTACTTGTACCCCATAACAATGTTAAACAATGGAAAAATGTTGTGCAACTAAAATATTTTACAGTATTCATAATAATTTTTTATAAAATAGCTTCATTAATATTTTATTAAAACTCTATTTCCTTTGGTAATATTCTTAATTGTTTCAAAAAAATATTAATATTTTCTGAATACTTATACATAAGGTAAATAAGGTAGGTAAAAGAATCTTGAAAGCGTATAACCAATAAACTTACTAAAAGAAAATTAAAAAAGGAATAATTGTTTTTTTTTAGAAAAAGTCTCTTTTATTTACCCATGTTTCAAGTTGTTAAGCACTTGGGGTTTGAAAAGGTTGAAAAGGGACTTAGTTGATGTTGATAATCTGAAATGAATAAAAATGAAAAAAACTAAATTACCTATCACAATTAATTAAGTTTTTTAGTACATAACCATTTAAAAAAAAATAGTAATATGTTTTTTCTAACAAACTGTTATAATCTAATAATTAAAACAATAATAATATTACTATATACAAAATAAATTACATTATATTTTTTGATAAATTACGTTTTATAACTATTCAGTAAGATGTACAATTTAATATGATCTGACATTCAAAAGCTGTTACTAAAATAAATGTATTAAACAATATTTACTTACTTGGAAAATGCTAGTTGAGCATTATTTCCCTGGGCTGATGGAGAATGTATGAAATCACCAGTTGAAGACCAACGTTTTGCTCTTCTAAGACTGTATTGCGGTGGACCGTTTAACTTAGTTGACGGTGACCTACTGACCGTTTTATAGTTTTTCATTATTAAAGCAATAATCTTAAGGTTTTCTTCAGAATTTCAGATATAGTAAATTTTCGCGTTTATAAAATGAAAAATTTTAAAAAGAGGTTTAGGTATTGTCTACTGATAATTTTTTGTTATTATAAATAATATATTACATTCGCATAGTAAATATATGAAAAGTAAATATTATTGAGTCGGAAATACATGATAATAAAGTCGATATTTATATAAAATTTATAAAAGTAATTTTGCCAATAGAAGTCAATGAACTGATTTGCTGATTCAAGATATAACAGATAATTGAATGACAGAACAAAACAAGTTATATACCTTACAGCTGGTAGCGGTGTGGCTCGCGGACTTGGAGAGGGTACTGGAGATACACTGCTGCTGCTCAAACTATCTGAGTGTAGTGAATTAGTAGACTGGTAATGAACAGTTCGTCTATAACAGTGATTCGCTCATATTATTAAAAAATACTTTGCATAGAAATAAAACTTAATTATAAATACAGTAATCATTTGCTAATATTAATTTATTGATTTAATCTTCAATATTATTTAATATAAAATTATTAAAATTTAAAGCATGGTGATTTTGAATATTATCTAATTTACCAATTCCAATTACGACGGTTTCGTATTAGAATAAATTTTTATGACAAGAATAATAAATTAATTAGTTAATTATATAAATTTATTTATTAAATATAACGACGTGATAAATGAGATTTACAAAGTAAATATTTTAAATAAAAATTAAATTTATTGCTCATTTGTTTAATTCATGTACGTCAAAAAAAATTTCATCTGTTTGAAAGCGGAAAGTCTTTTATAGTCGACTGCAAGTCTTTTATAGTCGACTGAATGGTCAGGAAATGTATTTTATTTTATTTAGTATTCACTTTACTTCTCATCTAAATAAGATTGAATTGGAGCAAAAATAGAAAAAATTACTTAATTAAAGAGAAGTGTAAATACAAAATCTACATTTGTTATATTTAAATAAATTATTGTGTTTATTATTAAAACAATTAATAATAATAATAAAATAAATAGTATTCGTGGTTTATGGTAAGAAGTATATTTACCTTTGAGGAAGCTGTGACGTGGTAGAATAAGTATTAGATCGTCGCTGAGTCAGCAAGAACGAATTGTCCTGTGGAATATCCTGCGAAGAAATATCTGTCAAAGCTCCACCAAACTGGTGTCCTTTTACGTTTTTAAATGAACTTTCATCTAAACAAACAATTTTTATTTAAAAAATATTATTCTTTTGAGTCAAGCTAACTTAAATTTTATATTCGATAAAGTATGAGGACAATTTTGAATAGTTAATGTCTGTGAAATTGTTTTTAAAATTAAATATAAAATTGATATTATTGTTTAAATTCATTAAATTTGTAAAATTAGTTTAGTTTGAAATGAATATCATTTCTCTTACGCCGATGAGAAATATGTCCATTTTTCAGAAGGGAAGAAATTCCTCTATCGCTTTTTCTCTCATTTCTCATATTACTGTCGTCTTTGTTTTTTAATTGTTCTATTCGTCGGAGAGCATCTGCCAAAGTGGCTCGTAAACAAACTATTTCATCTCTTTGAGCCAATGATTGTCTCTCAAGATCTATAACTCTTTGTAATATTGAATTGGTCTCGCACTCCAACATATCGTCTAAAAATTAAAAGAGACAAAGTATATATAAAAATTGAATTTTTCGTTTAATAAAATAATTTATTTTAATAAAATTTAATTTTGTGGACAGAAATATAATGTTACTTTGAATTAACAATACATGACATTATGTAGAAAAGTGATATTATTTTGTAACTTTAAAAATGCATAAATAACATTGAAAAGAATAGTATAATTTAAAAGAAAGGTAAAGAAAAAAAGAAAAGTAAAGATATGTGGATCATCTAATTTAAATTATTTCAACAATACTGTATCAAATATTTGTTTTGGCGTAATAATAAGTTTTATAATAAGATTATATTAGTTAGTTTATTACATATCATATTTTATTGATATAATTTACAATATATTTTGTAAATACAATTATATGGTAATTACAACATACAATTATATAGTTTATTTATGTAAATAATAAATTACAAGAATATTATTATTAACAAGTTTATAGAAAATATTCTTTTTTAATTATTTTTTTAATATTCTTTTTTTATTAATAACAAAAGCGATTGATACAGAGTATCAATTTTGTCTTAACCATTCTATGGAATTCATGATGTACCTCGAAAATGATTTAAGATTAGTATTATTTTTGTAGTACTCGGTATTGAAATTGAGGTAACAATTTTAACTCGTACGCTGAAATCGTTATGAAAAATGATTCTAATTATATTTCAATAAATGTTCTTTAACTTTTTATTACTTTATATTTTATTTTTACAAATATGAATTCATATTAAAGAAGATTATCATAATTTCAATATATTTACTGACGCGAGGACGGCAGTTATTATATTTGACATTAACTTAACAAATATACAACTCCTAATTAATTAAAAACTTACTTGATTTATATTAACAATATGTTGTATCGATTAAAAAAGATATTGGAATACAAATAATGTATTTTGTAATTTACTTATATGTATTTTCATATCGATTAAAATTAATATATAAATTAAATTAATGGTATGTTATAGATTTTAATCAATTAGTTAGCATGTAACAATATTTATTATAAAATATTTCAAAAAACACTATTTTACTATTCATCATAATATAAAAATATGTACTATTTTTATTTAAATTTGATAAAATTATGTTAAGTTTATAAATATATATATTTTAATAAAAGATAAAAATCGTAATAATTGGTTTATATAATTTTTAATACGCAGAATTAAATATAAATAATATATAAATGATAAATATTTGTTTATTTTTTAAAAACTATTCCAGTTCCTGTTTTGTTTTAAATATTTTATATCAGAAAGCAGCTAACATCCTTAAATCTATTTTAATTAATAGATATTGATAAAACTGTTAATAAACTCATATTTCCTTATTGAAATTTTGTAATTAATAAATAATCGTATAAAACTTTTTATAATTTGATGACTTCTGTAGTATTATTACACGAAATTTTGTAAAAACTATATTTGATTTTCTTAGAGATATTACTATGATTTTATAAATATTATATTTAAGGTGAAAGCTAAAATATTTTAGAAATAGATATCTTATACTTTTTAATTAAAAACATCAACTCATTTGATTATTGATTATTAATTTTATTTTTCATTAATATTTAACGATAGCTAATTTGGCCACGAATGAAAATTCAGATTATACTTTACTATGCAAACACACCTTAACGCCTCATTTCAAAAGTTTCGACATTTTCAGTGAATATCTTATAATATAACCGTTTAATTCATGAACCTCAGTTATTTTCATCAGTTAATATGTTTGAGGTCAATACAATAAATGAAACCGAAGACAATGCAACGTAGAATCGATCTAGGAACTGCTCTGCCCATTGAAGTATGTACTTAGTAGCCAATGAAACCTAATACGCGTGTACATATTGAGATTGATATACTGTAACAATACCTTTGTAGTATGTCAAGTTCTTGCACAAAATAATTAATAAGTCTGAACCAGTAGAATATTAAAATACTTATTTTAACTAAAATAGAACTGGCAGAGTCTACAAATAACATTATATAATATCATTAATATATTTTATATATAAAATGAATGTTGAATCTCTTCCACTATAATCGTAAACAATAAGAAAAGCTCGCAAATAACGTAGTTTTTTTTAGATATAAATGAATGCAAAAATTCAAGCTAAGTCGAAACGGAGTCAAGTATCATTACAAAAATAATGAGAAATTCGTAAAATCAAATTAGTAAAAAAATTATATCTTTACAAAAACAAAACCTTCGTATATTTATTCAATTGAACATCTAAACGAATGCACAATTTGGGAAGGCTACAAGTGCAAGCGAGTAGTAATAATATAAATAAAAATATCGCGCTCTGATACCACCAATATTTATTTTCCCTTCTGAATACGACCAAATTATATTAATATCCAGCATACCAATTTTGTCGAGTTTGCCTACGTTCTGCAATATTCATATGTCAGCAATCTAGATTTTTTCTATGATTCGTTCGTAAGGATGCAATTTTCTATCTAAATCAAGAGTATAGCACATAAAACATGTGCGAACTATTAATAATTAATTAATTACAACCTTTCGGCTTTGCAAATAAATTACATTGTAAATAAATGTTCTTTTTACAAAGAAATAATTATATAAATAAATTTAATTACATATTATTTAATCATTTATAATCTTGAACGAACTCAGAATAATTTATTAGAAATGTATTTATTTAAAATGTATTTAGATGATGACAAATTATTGTGTTAATGTATTTTGTTAAAAATTAAGATATATAAAATCGAAATAAATAAATAAATTGTAAATATTAACTAACCCATGTTTTGTTCCGGATCTGGATAGTTTTTATTCATACGCATCCTTGAATCCCAGCATCGAGTCCGCGTGTTTCATCATTTACTTCTATAAAAAAATGTTACAAAATTGGGGAAGATTATTAACTTAATTATTATTATTTTTTCAATCCTGTATTTTTCAATTATAATAAATTTGTGTAAATATTTGTATATTTTATTTGTAAAATGAACCAAATATCAACCAACATTTTATATTCTAAATTTGAATGATAATAATCTTAAACACAAGTAATAGTTTTTTATAAATACTCTATTAGTAACTGTTTAATTATTTTAATTACAATATGAAATTGACTTCTAAATAATTATTATTATAATGTTTAGATTATGATAATAATTCTAAAATATAGTACATTATATAAAGATGGAATGATTAAAAATATTGTTGCATTTTAAAGAATAATAGATTTGGCATAATAAATATAAACATATACCAAATAAACTAATTATTTGTAAATAAACTGTCAATAAACTAATTATTAGTAAATAAAATTAAATAAACTAATTATTACTTAGTTATGTATTTGTAATGCATAATAAAAATTATAATTACAAAAAATTCATAATATCTAATAGTAAATTTATTTTATTTATTTTACAGGATTTTTAAATTTATATGTATAAAAGAATGAATATATCAAGATTATTGTAATAAAATATTTATTTTTATATATTCGAATTGCTATAATAAAAACATCATGTATTAAGAAAATTTAATATATTATATATATACAAAATTAAACATAAATCTATATTATACTTTCGTATAGAATTTATATTGTAAAATCTAGTAAACATATCAACACATAAAATTGAAGTATATATATATTAAAGTTTACAATATATTTTTAAATTAAATATTTATAATTTAAATATTTTGATAATGTTTTTACTTTATTGCTATTTATTCAATATTTACATATTCTTATCGCTCGATACCAAAATTGGACTATAATTTTGTTGTTGTTATTTTAAAATAATAATTTAATATTCCGATTAATATTATATTCTATCTGCTTGTGTAATTTCAATGTTTAATGATGACAGTATTTTTATAGTAAACTATATTTATGGGTGCTATTATATAATTTTTTGTAATTACAAAATATGGAATTTTTATATTTGTTATCTATATCTATATTGTAATTATATTACGAATCTACATTCGATTTTTAGCTGTACTGACAGCATGTATTAATAATAGGTAAAAATGTATTCCTATTAAAAAAAATGTAGAAATATACTAGTAATGTTATTTTCAATTTATTAGTATATTTTAAATAAATATATTCAGAGAAGAATATTCAGAATTAAAATGCTGAATTTAAACTGAATTTAACAAGCAATAAAACAAAACAGTATTTTGTTGTTATAATATTTTATAGAATTTTATAATTGTAAATATTTTTATTCATGAATATAGTCAATTGTAGGTAATTAAGCAATGTCGATCTTAAAAATCTGTAAAAAAGTAAAAATAATATTCTAATAAAAAGTTGTGGTTTTTATTATAAAGAATTAATGTAGATTGATTTTTTAAATTTACTTCATTAGTTGAAATTTAAATATATATATATTTATAACAATATTTTTGTTTAATTAAACTATATACTACTTATATATATAAAGGAACGTTAAGCATATTTCTAATTATGCATACATAATTATATAATTTAAACTTATAAATTCTAATTATTAGACATAGTGTTATGATTTTTTAATTAAAGTTATTAGTATATATATATTTTTTTTCATAGATCAAACTTTAGTAAAACATATTTTTTAAAGTATTTGTATTTGTACGAATTTTTCTTAATTAACTATTTTTTATTCTTTAGTCAAAAGTATAGGGGCCAATTTTTTGATAAATGGCTGTGGATCATAAAAATTAAATAAATAATGTAATAAATATTCGTGATATATTATAATATATTATAATATTATATCGTGATAAATATATAAAAACGATCTAATTGTTAAAATATTAAATAATGAATATTCAAAAATTTTGAATAATTTTAATTGTAATTATATAATTATGTTACTTAATATTATAATAGTTTTATAGAATCTAATCTATTCTATAATACTAACATTTTATATTAAACAAAATTAATAAAAAATTACCTGTTAAAAAAAATCGTATAATACATAAAAAAATTTCAAAAGATTATTATAAATATATAATACATTTATCTGTACGTAAATTTTTAAAATGTTTTAAAAGTAAATTAATATTAATAAATGAATTGATGTGTTCATATACTATTGGTCGTAATATTTCATTATGTGTTTCAAATAAATTGTATTTATATCATTGTACGTAAAGATTCTGTAAGGAAAATAGAATACGAAAAACAGAAAAGAAGATAAAATTCGCGTAATACTATACAATTCTATAAACTATATAGACCATTGAAGATCAGAGTGGCATAAAAATAGAATACCATATTATTATTACTTTATTATTACTAGCATAATTGTTAATAATTATGATAGAAACATGATTATTTTATTAATTAATCTTTAATGTAATTTGAAGGTCTTGTGTTTTATGAATTATTTAATGAATAGCACTAATGCATTAATAAAATGAATAATTTCGTATAAAAACATGATATACAAAATTTCTTGAATAACTTGTATTCCTATGCTTAAAACAATCACGTCATTTTTGTTGATTCTATATTTTTGACATTGATAATCCTGTAATTTTATTGTACTGAATTTTTTAAAGTAGCGTTGCAATGTGAGTTCTGTTAAATAAGTCATCGATTGTCGATATACTTACATATAATTTATGAATTTATTGATATTTAAATGAAAAATCTTCCACAATACTTAGCCTGTATAACTTAAATGTAGTTTCGTGGTAAATCTATAAAGTAAATAACGTTTATTTACATAGTTTCACAAAATATTGTCATGAATTATGATTACAAATTTGTCTATTACATCAATTGATAAAATTCTTTATGAAATGTTCGGTTAATCCATATTTTCAGAATATAATTAAATATTTAATTGTATATACAATAAATGGCATAACATTAAGAATCTTATGGCGTTTTTTTACGTACCTTTAAGAATAAAAAAACACATAGTGTCGAATCAAGATAAAAAAGGTGATGAAATTTGAGATGTTTGAATAAAACTATTTCTTAATTATCAAAAAATTGCTTTGCAAGTAAATATTTTAAAAAGTTAATTTTAATTGCAGACGTATATGCGTAACGTATTGCTTGATTACAAAAGAATACTGGTCTCTAAATTTTGATAGTAGCTGTTATGACAGTAGCTCCCGATCATCGAAGTGAGCTGTAGAAAGAACTTCTTGACAACAAAAAGCGGGCGTGGGAACGAGATGGCGCGGTTAAGGAATTATCAGCAATCGATTAGTACTCACATTACCTGGTGAAAGCTTCTTACGATGGTCTACAGAAAACAAAGTATCTCCTTGCTATGTATTCCTTGAATTTTATTCTTTTCCTTCTGTATTACACTAATCATGCAAGCGAAAGCGGCTTCAGTTGTGTGATATTTATAGCCCAGAACTTAATATTTAGATAAACGGAGGAAAGTTGTAGTGCGAACTGTCTAGAACTGCAGCTGTGGCTGCGGCTTACAACAGGTCAACACCGAACGATTCGCCGAGTCTGCCCGATTCAATCCGATTGTGAGGACTGTTCAAGCTAACAGGTGTTACCGAAAGAGAGAGGGAGGATTCATTCAAGGATAGAAAAGTTGTGCAAATCTCTTGACGAGTCTTACTTAGAATTTATAAAGATCTTAAGAGTTTTAAGTAATTGAATTTATCAAGCTATTTTTTACTAAGGTTTTAGCATTCTTTATATGTCTGAAATGTATAGCTTTAAAATTTTCCAAATGATTTCTGATTCTGAATTTTTAGGTTATGTTACCATATAGTATAAAAATACTAAAAAATTTTTAGTAAACCGAGTTAGATTTTCATCGTTCTCATAGATGGATTCAAACAAATTTTAATAATAATGCTAAATTATTTTATAAGAAAAAGTCTACATTTTTTTCCACCTTATAATTTATGTTTAAAAATATTTTTCTGTTGAATATATAAATTACGATCATGTTTTGTGCTTCATAAAAAAAAATAACTTACATTTTTTTTCAATAATTAATTTAACAAAAAATATTTGATAAAATAACTGTTTATGATAGATGATTATTTAAATAATAATTCACTTTTTATATTGACACTTATAGCCTATATTTAACCGAATATAATTTAACTGAATTTATGTTTGATTTTATAATTATTTTGCAAAGCCAACACTTATTATTTTAAAATTAAAAAATTTCTATTTTAGGTTATATATGCATTTATTAATAAGTTTACACATGTTTACTTTAATAAAGAAAATAAAATAATTTAAAAAATTATGGTTTAATAGCTTCACCTTATCTATAAATATGAAATATAGATCGTAGAAGCTGCGGTGTCCGAGTGGTTAAGGAGTTGGACTCGAAATCCAATGGGCTCTGCCCGCACAGGTTCGAATCCTGTCCGCAGCGTTTTTTTTTATTTTCTTTATAATGTAATATAATAGTTCTTAAATATGTATATTTTTATATATTTCTATTTTTTATATTTTTAAATAATATAAAATTATAAATCATTGTAAAGATAATGGTAAATTATACTAGACAGTATTAATTAATATTTTGTAGTATTATTGATTTATTTGACAGTATTATTAATTTTGTAAGAATATTTCATATTTATCTCATATTTATTTTATTAGTTTCTTTAATAAAATATAAAAATTTTTATTTTATTAAATTTAAGATTTTCTTAAATGAAATTGGAGATTGTTGTCACATTGGAAATATAGAAAAACGCACGTCTGTTTTACATAACTATTTAATAATTATATATTATGAGAAGGATGTTATATTTTTTGTGCATTTTGAACGTCAAAAATGTAATTGATTTTTGGATGATCCGCAAATATGGCTGCTCACGGGACTAACTTGTTGGATTCTTCTTTAGATGTGCATGTAGAGTACCCTTTACTCATTGATGGGATGGTCATTCAATGGTGATGCTTTGTGGGATGCGTGTGACATGAATCATTGGCGGCTATTACGGTGGTAGAAGAGAGCTGCTAAGCAAATGAATCTGACCAAGCAGTGGGAGGATGATGTTTATGACGACGACAGTGTCGTGTAATTAAAATATCGTTTAGAATCTTTAAAGTTGTACATAAAATAAAGAGTGGTATAAGTTACGTATTAAGTGAAATGTCATCGTAATAAATTTGGATACTTAAAATAATAATGAAAAGGTTTGGAACAAATGTTGGAAGAAGCAAGCAAAATTTTTCTCTAACTTTAATGCGTTAAAATTTTCTGATTGTAAAGATAAAGTCGAAGAGTTTTAGGGAAGATTAAGACTCCATTTCATGTGAGTTTCATCAAAAACAATAAATTTATTATCGATTTGTTATTAAAAGTAATTCTAATGTGTTGACCTATCAAAATATCATTTTAGAATAATTAAATTAAAAAGGTATAACGCCCAGCATCCTTGAAGAATCATTGACGGTGGATGAAGAAAGCATCTGAAGTATTTATAGGTGGTGTCCATTGCAAAACAAACGAGGCATTTATGATAGTACTCGAGCAATTTTGAATTATAGAGTAAAGTCTTCCTACATTTACGCTGATTTCGGAAGAACAGTGATGCTAGGAGTTATACGCCAGCATCCATTCTCAGAAAGCTGACGGTAATTACTCTAATTTTTCTAATAAAAGTTTTTTGACTTGTTTTTTCAAAAGTAAACGGCACGAGATTAATACAAGTAAAAGCAAAATATAATAGATTTTTCGCGGAATTTAGAGGAAAACTTATATATATACCTTGAAGTTGACGGTATCAGTAAGCTTGAAAATAATAATAGAAATTTGAACATACCAACCGCCTTATTAAATTTTCGATAAGTAAATTAAATAAAATGACAAATTATAATAAATTGTTTGTTACTTTAATTTACTTTAGATAATGATCTAATTATAAGAGGTTTTTAATAATTATTATGCATAGTATTGTTGTAGTGAAAAAAATAGAAAGAATTTATAATATGAACTTAAATGTTTGATGTATTTCCATCGGAAGGTATGCGGATCAATTTAGCTATTGGCCTATTCTAATTTGATTATTCCCAAATAGGATTCTTGATAATCCATCCTTTTCATGGCGCAATAGTAAATCGTAATAATAATTATTAGTCATAAAACTAAAGGAATTAATTTTTTGGTTAGAGTGAGAAGATCTTTTTCTTATAGAAGCTGTCTAGTACTGAGCCTCGCTATATTCATTAATATATTGTATTATTATTATCATAACTAATATATGAAAAATGGCGTTAAATATAAATTTAATCCGTAATAATTGTTTAATTTGATTTTTATTATGAATACATTGACAAGCTTTAATGCATTTATTTTTTTTGTTATGATTAATTATATTCCATATTTTTTTTTATATAAATTAGTAATTCTTTCTGTATTTCAGTAGTTTATTGTATTTATAAATCATCTCTAATATTGTAATTTCTGAATTCTATTTTATGCGTACCGTTACATTTTTTGTTTAACAAGATTATATCCCGAGTTTACTTTATGCATTAATTAGTCTTGTATTATTTTATAATTCTGTTTATGTATGTTTGTTGATAATTTTGCATATTTATAATATTTTTGTTAAACCTCACTAACCGAGTGAGCTGTTTACCTAAATATGCTCGTCATGTAATAGTTCCTAGAAATAATATTCCCTTCGTGTAAGCTCAGGGTGAGTAATAAATTTATTATACGTATATAACAGAATGAAATACTGTATATAACCATTATATAGTATTTCCAAAAAGTAACAATCTCTTCGCGTGGACATGAATGGGTAGTAAACCTTAATATTTGTACATAGTAAGATGAAATGTAAGTGCTTAGTAAATAATAAATTCTCATGTGGATATTCTTTACACGTGTAAGGAAAATACACTTAATTTTTCTAAATTATCACTTAACGAGTACGCTCGTTGGGTAGGAGCCGATCGAATTATACTTTATTTACTTCCGCTTGGAATCCTTCAGCGTTTCATACATAATATATAGATTGTTCAGGTAGTCCCCGATTTAAAAAAAAAGCTAATAAATATCTTGCAGTCTTATCCATCGCTTTGAACTTGTTCGTCGATTTTACCGAGTTGAATCGATTGTTTGTCATAAAGTTAAGTCATTAAATCAGTATGTCAAGGTATACTTTGTCAAGGAGAGGTGGTTGTTCTTTACCATTACTTCTTTGAAAGTATCTGTGGTGAATTTACCCCTGTGAAAGCCATACTATCTTTCGGAAAGGCTGTCATATGTTAATAGCGCCTGCGGGTTTTCCCTGCTCTTTCAGAAGTTTTTCAACAATCTCCAGCATGTAAAGCGATTTGTTCAACTACAGAACATGTAATGCTTCCTTACCTTTGCTTATAATAACTAGCCTCCTTTCAATAAAAGTAGAACACTACTGTTTGTAAGGTTATACAAATTATCCTAATTTTGTTCAAAATTATTTTAATTTTGTCATTGTAAATGGTAAAATCTCATGACCAAGTAACATCATGGATTCATTCGTGTGTTTTGAATATGTCTAAAACTGAATTTGGATGATTACGTACAATACCGTATTGTTTATAACAATGATCTTGATAAACGTATCCAATTTATGAATGATGTCATTATAGATCATTGTTGAAATCTTCCCAAAACTTCTTTCAGCAGCAGTAGTTATTGGTTTGTATGGCTTACATCAGATTTCCTCTCACAACCAGGTATTCGGCAATCGTAGAGTGACACCCATGGCGGTGACTCTTTGGGGGATTCTTCGTAGCTGAAGCACTTATGCCACATATCAGCGATTTCACTTATCTACTAATAAATCGGAATTCAAGTTTTTTTAGCAGATATTTTCAATATTGCTTTCTTGCAGGCTTGACAGATAAGGCGGAGGGTATTGTCGCTTCTGTTTGATCGGTGAATGTTCTATATGATATCTCAAATAGAATATGGTTTTTGCGTTTTACGACTTGGAAAAAGGTCACTGCATATCCTTGCAATCAGGCAAATGGTTGGACAGAATGTGACTTCCTCGACCGACAATACTTTACGAATGTAGAATCCTATATACTCTTGTTTGCTAGTTTTATAGTCTTCGATGATTTGGTAGTCTCGCATATGCGTTATGAGTCGTTTCGTCATAAGGAAAATATTGGAATGGTTTTCTCTTACATGAGATTTTGCAAGGTCGGTGTAGAAATAGTTTTAAAAGAAAGCTTTGTTTTGAATGCCATGACTAGTTATTAAATTCTCTATCATATATTCATCGATACCTTTGATTGCATCTTCTACAATAATACACTTTTGCTTGGAAGTACTTATTTGAAGCTCGGATAATATACGTTATCACTTCTCAATCTAACGAAGTTGCAACAAGAATCATGCAAATCCATTATACTCTAGTTGAAAGCTATGCCTGTTGGAGTTCCAGATCGTTGCTATACCGATGGTTTCGCGATAGCAAAACAAGAACACTAATAAAAATAATTTTAAAAAAATTGATAATAATAATAATAATATTCATACGGTAATAAATTATTCCATCATTATTATTTTAGCCAATAAATTTATTAGTAAACTTCAACTAAGCCCAAATATTATGAACAAA
Organism: Ceratosolen fusciceps; assembly: GCA_018883505.1. Classification (NCBI taxonomy): domain Eukaryota; kingdom Metazoa; phylum Arthropoda; class Insecta; order Hymenoptera; family Agaonidae; genus Ceratosolen; species Ceratosolen fusciceps. Next base: position 806,835 of record RCIC01000049.1, read on the forward strand.
GGGATTTGGTACTGAAGATTGCTTTATTTATCTGTATACATATAATTCTGAAAAATTAGTGTTTTCTGTCAAATTTTGTACTATAAATTAGATTTCTGTTGAATACTTTTGTATTTAGTTTTATTTTTTAATCATTACAGAAAATAATTTTCATATAAATAATTTTGTAGAAGGATTTAGTAAAGTACTAAATATGTTTCTATTTTACAAATATTGTTTGTCAATATTTAATTAATAACATATCATATATTAACTGATGATTAAGAAAAATTATAATTTGTTAATTTATTTTATTTTACTAATTTTATTTGAAATATGAAACAACACGCTTCTTCTTCCTTGTCAATATTCCATAGTTTCCATTTTACATCAAATGGTCTCTGAAAAATATTAATTATTGTTGAAAAAAATGAATACATAAACTATTTAAAAGTTTAAATAAAAAATACTATTTATGATGATTTTTTTATATTCTAAATATTCTTTTATAAAGCAAATAATAATAATAATAACAACAAGAAACTAATCTAAAAATTAGTTAAAATTTTTTTAGTTTTAAGCTCAATATGCATTAAGAATATATATTTGAGTTAAATTTTAAACCTTAATGAACATACTGATTTATTAGAAGATCTATTGAAACCATCATACAATTTATTTATAAATGAAAAAAATTATATATATATTAGTAAATCTAAAAGGTATCAAATTTGAATAAAAAAAAATTTATTTATTCTAGCAATTGAAATACAAAAAATTTTAATTAGTTTTAGGTCTTTTTTATGTTATTTAAAATATTTAATATATAATATCTTTTTTATTTTTTATTATTATTTCATAATATGAATGATTTAAAATAGGATTTTAAATAATAATTTGCTTATTTCACTTATTTCTTGTATAAAACATTATTTCATTATATTTATAATAATACTTACGACAGGATATTTTTTCGAAATAGGTAAATTAATTGTGTAAGTATTTTTAGCATCTTTGTTTAGAGGGCAAACAATTCCATCTTTACATGCATCTGTTTTCATCCCCATTAGTGGTAAATCAACCAGCTGGTTAGCCCAATAAGCACGTGATTCCAGTTTCGACGAAGTGAATTCTGAATTAAATACATTTGTATAATTAAATGAAAATATGTACATATACTATTATATGTCAAAACTAAGAATATATACTAGATGTTTTATATTTTGAATCAAATCATAGATTTAGTAGTCAGATCATAGATATATGGACTTATTGAAAAGATCATACATACTATTTGATAAGTTATTTTATGTAGAAATCAAGAAAAAAATTAAATAAATAAAGAAATAATTTCATATAATTAAAATGACGTTACTAATAATATTTTTATATTATAACTATTTTTTTATACAAAATTTATTACTAATGTTACAGTAGCATTTATTTTTAAAAAGCCTAGATATATAAGACTTTAAAATAAAACTAAAATTAAAAATAAAAAAAAATTTAGTTAATTTTGAAGTTTAAATAATATTTTTGTAGATCCATTTTATTACGATATTCAAACTTACAATATCTGTTTCTGTTTAAAGTTTTTTTGATTTTTAAATCATTTTATATTTAAAAATTCACATCTTTTAAATATCTAAGTATATTATCTAATTGATAATTGATGGAAAGAATAAATGTTTAAAATGAATCTTGTAATATATTATAAATTTATGTAATCAATGTTATGTCTTTATCAAGTAATCATATCAAATTATTAAATTAGATTTTAAACATCCACTCGGAAATGAAAATTATATTGTATATTACATTATATTATTAATTTAATAAAAGTATACTGATGTTTTAAATAAGTCAATAGCAGAGAAAGAAAGTATTTTAATCAAAAATTAATTTTTATAATTATAAATTAAATAATTTTTTAAATTTAATATTTAAATATATTTATTATTTATTTAGTGTGTTTATATTTATGCACATTAATTTATGTTTGAATTATTTTTAAACTTAATTGAGATATACTTTATTATAATTTACTTTTACATACTTATTATCAAGTAATAATATCAAATTATTTAATAAGATTTTTAACAAGCACACAAACGTAAAAATTCATCCATCATATTAGATTATGTTGGAATTTAAGTAAAGCTCCAGAAGTATATATAATTATAATTTATAGCTAAAGTTTTTTTTAAAAAGAGATCCATATATATATTAAAATTCAAACAGTTATTTTTGTTAAGAATTTTGTTTTTAAAACTTCAATTTTTTTCATGCAAAAAAAATAATTATTTTACACACATATATTTATTACAGAAAAAGTTTTAAAAAGAATTGTATAAATTCTTTTTCAAAATCTTATCAGAATTTATATATTGATTAGGATATTTACATATTTTGCACGAATTCAGTAGTTATATTAATTTATTCATAATTTTATATTAGTATTACATTTAAAAATATGTATTCAACTATTTAATAAGATATTTTTATGTTAATTATATAATATATATTATAATAATTTATTAAACAAATCTTTATATATAATTATACATTTTTTATATATTAGTAAATTTCTATTAATAGTAGTAATAATCATTTTCTAGGAATACAATTAACTTACTTGGAATAAAGTCAATGCTTATTTTTGCATCTTCTCCTTTTTTTAAAACACAAGCTTTGCCTTGTTTTGCTTCTTTACAAGGATTAACTCGAACTTCATTTATTTCACAAAAAGTTGGTACGTTAGCTGTATATATCATAATAATATAATAAATATACTATTATAAAATTTGTAAAATTACTTTTTTTAAATGGATGAATTTACTATTAATATATTTATTATTAATAATAATTGTTTTTAAATCTTTATATTATTTAATTTTAAAATGTAATTATTTTAAAATACCTTAAATTCGATATCTATTAATATTTAAAAATTAATGTAATATTAAATTAATTCTAAATATCATAGACGCTATTTACAAAAATTTGTAGAGTATAATAGAATAGAATTTATAGTTTCTATTTGGTATACCTCAGATTTAATTTAGCAACTTCTACAATTTACTATGTTAATGATTATAATTTTACATTTTTAATAGTAATACTGCTAATATCAATATAAGTGTAATAAAATTATTGTAAGTATATCAATAAAAGCAATAACATTATTAAAAATGATGTTGAAAAATGTCAAGTAAAGTATATCACTCACGTTCAGGGCATGATTTCCATTGAACAACATCGGCACTAACAATCATTAGAATAGAAGTACAGAATATGATTAATAAGCTTGTCATTCTTGCTTCGTGTCTCAAAACTAAATGATAGGATAAAAAGAGATGACAAAGTCAAGAGGCCAGATAACTAGGGCGTCGGAATGGCGATAAAGAGCATGGGTCAATACAGGCGCTATCTTTTAAAGAATTTATACGTACCAGACAACTCACATGGCTCATTTCATTAAGTAGCTCAATTTTTCGTTTGATAGCGTTATTCTTCACGATAGACAGTCTTAATTTAAAAAATACACAACTATGACATAGTTGTATTATTTATATAATGATAATGTTTATATTAACAAATAGTTCTGTAAATTAAAATTAATACAACATATTTTTAATTATAATATTAGATATTTATTTATTATTTCATACGCATATATTTAATTATGTAAAGTAAATATTACAATAGAATAAGTTCTGATTTATATAATTTGAAAGTTATTTTGGATATCTATTAATTAATATTAATACTATTTAATGTAATAGACAATAATGTTTATTGAGAACATTTTGCTTTACTAAAATTATTTTCGATTATAAGAAATTATTCTATTACATAAAAATCTATGAATCAACCTAACTTTTCATTTTATTTTGTTTTTATAAATTAATCTGTATGTTAAAAAAAATACGTATACTTAAATTAACTTATAGCTGTAATACTATTTAAATGATTTTTGTATAATATTCATCAATAATCTATTATTTTATTTATAACCAATTTTTTAATTTTCGTAAAAAAAATTAACAAAAATATATAAAAAGCATTTTTAAAGGTAAATTTAATTACAAATAAATTAATTAATTTTTTATATCATATTATTATTTATTTTACAAAATTTTACAAAGATTTGTAGAAATTTAATAGGAAAATAATATTTATTCGTACGTTTATATATTCACTACATTTGTACGATACTTTAAATAACTGTTAATTTTATTTTAAGTTCTTTTTAAATCATAAAATTTATGTATAGTATACATGAAATACAAGAAATGAATATGTTTCATAATATAAAAGATATTGTTTCATTAGAACCGTAATTATTATTGTAGGTATTAATGTTCGCAAATTTGTGCGAAAAATATATTAATATTTGACATTTTTCTAATTTGTGTAAAGTAATACATTTTTTAACACAATGAAAATTCAATTATTTATTGATGAATAGTATCAAAAATTTATTTTTAACCAGGTCAAAGGAATATTTTACGGGTTAGTATAATTTATTTTTATTTATATAAATAGAGATTTAATTTTAATTTCCCATTTATATTGTTTCACGAATTGTTACATTACAGAGTCGGCAATCATAGTCTTCTGAAAAATGGAGTTGCAACTTCATTTATTTCCACATTCACAACAAGTATCAAATTTTTACAAAGTTTTCAAATTTTCACAGAGCTTTAGTACATTCATAAATATAGTTTCGAATCGTTTGTTTATTAGACAATATCCGATTATTTCATGAAGTAGTCAAATTTTTTATTCAGGTGATTTGAATTCGACTTGAAATTAGCATATTCATATTATTCAAAGCTACTTTCTTTTCATAAGGCTATTATTAGATCATTTAAGTTTTTATGCTGTAAAATAAATCGAATCAAATAAAGAAATTTCATTTTTGTGATTGCTTATGTTTATATCCATAAATTTATTTCATATTTAAAATTTTTTTAATTTATAGTCTCACCTAAAGACTGCTGTATTTGCGTTAATATCTACCCTTTAAATGAGGTAAGAGAAATTCTTAACAAGTAATTAAATTAAATTTGTTCGAGTCTGTCGAAAGTGGTCGTACGGTGAACCGATTAATTTATATTACGATACCTACCATAGTGTATTATATTCTAATATTAAAAATTCCTTCTCAAAATATAAACAAACAAACTTAAAATAATTTATTAGCCGTACAATAATTAATTGTACTGAAATCCTGTATACAGCTTAATCTAAATTGAAAAATAAACTTCATCCAAATACATTTTTTTTTTCTAAAAATTATAACAATTCTAATAAAAAATTAATTTAAAAAGTTTTGTTATTTATATAAATTTTTATTTATATGTTCCAGCTGTTTAAAAAAAAATATATATATCTATTTTTACCATATATTATCATTAAATTTAAATATATAATTGTTTCTTATAACTATGCTGTTCCAACGTAGTTTTATTCATCTAATTTACATTTAAAACATTTCACATTAAAATTATCTGTGTAATAAGTAAATATAAATTTTTTTAATAATGATATGTAATAAATAAACTTGAATTACATATTATTATTATAATTTTAATTTAATTAATCATTCATTATTTGGAAATTTATACATACATATATAATTTATTAGTGATGGAGTCGGCAAGATTGTCTATAAATGAATAATATAGAAATTAATATTGTTATGTAGATCTCATTCATTTATTGAAAATTAATCATTACTGAATCAATATTTAATTCTTTTTAATTGAACTATTTTTAAAAAATTTGTTTGAAGACTACAATTTTATTTTTAAATTTTATTTTTAATTATGCTTTAAGTAATTTAAGTAAAAAAAAGTAAATAAAAAAATTATCTAAAATCTAAAGTTTCTAATTTAGTTTAAATAAAAAATCAAATTCAAATAATAAATATTGAAAAAATTAATTTAGTCAAATTAATTATAATTTACTTATATTAAATATACGGTTGATAAATAAATATATTAATAATATATAAAAAGTTAAATTGAATTAATTATTTTCTATAAAAAAATGGTTTATATAATTAAAAATGAGTAAAAAAATGTATTAAGTTATTTGTAATACTCACAATATATTTCACAATTTTCAATAGAGCGAATAAACTAATATACAAGTTAAATGAACAATAATTTATTTTAATGATTATGTAATACTTAAAGAATACAATATATCTGTTATTATAAGAATAAATGTTATTAAAATATTAAGAAAGATAAAATGAAAAATTTATAAAATATTCATAGATATGTATACGACTATTATAAACATCGTATCAATCTATTACAAATTCAAAACAATTTTAAGTTTTTTTCTTTCAATAGTCAAAGTAGAAATTGTCTCTTTTCTCTTCTTTCTCTTTATTTTTCTTTGGCAAAAGTTTTTTAACAGATGTAAGCGAATTTACTGTCACAAACAGCCAATTAAACGAATATTAATTTATGAATAATCCAGTTGAATATGTTTCTATACTACATATATCGGATCCTTACAGACGGATATCCTGGCTTCTTGAAGAATTCGAAGTCGTGGTCCTAAGGGTACGCCCAACTTTTGTAATCTTTCTTCGCTTAAGTAAGGTAGCTCTATCATACCCACTTTTTCTTTTTCAAAGGCACACGCATATTTCTGTAGATATTCATTATGAAGTTGAATACAATTTTTATTACATGTCAGTCATTAAACATTCCCATTAGTATATAAAATATATAATATATTTTATGTAAATATTATTTTATAATATAGTCGATTCATTTAGTAGGAAAAGTTAAATTATTTTTCGTTTTCGTATTGAATTTAAAAAAAAAACTGCTACAATAATCCTATTAGGAATTTATTTCAATGTAAATATAGTACTATGATCATCTTATTAAAAATAAATAAAATTTGTTTTGTAATTAAATTCAATTCGTTCTTTATTTAAAAAATATTTATTTTTAAAATCAAAAAGATTAAGAAAACTGTCTTACTTCATAGCCAAGTTCTCGAAGAAAAAGTCTGATTAGTGGTGGCTCTATGCCAAAAAACTTGGTCAATTTTTTAACTCGAAATGGATTTGAAAGCGCTGGTAAATCAGAATCCTTGAGTACTGGTTGAGATTGAGATCGTACCATTGCCATATTTGTTTGCGTTCTAAGAGCCGCTATTTCGCCCCTAATATTTTCCATTTCCTAATATAATTTTATTTTTAGAGACAAATTTTTAATCTGTGTATTGTTTCATAACTTTTATGTCATTACTATTATATTTATTTATTTATTTATTAAATATTCTAATCAAATTTTTTATAAAGAAGTATTTTTATTCGTACCTGCATCATTAAATATTGCGTTCTCATTTCAGAGCTCAAATGAGCAACTGATCGTGCAAGTGTGACTACATGGGATTCTAGACGTTGAAAACGTTTATTAATATTCTGTAAAATATATCAGCGTTATAAAATATTTTATTTTGACTAAGATGAATTTAATGAATTAAATTTAAATATTAAATTATCAGGTTTCATTATTGAAAATTCTTTTTATATTTACTTACATTAATATCTATAACTTTTTTGGCTCGATCTTCAATGTTATGAGATTTTCTTTTATCATGATGTCGTGTGACAGGTCTAGATGACACGGATGAAGTCGGTAAAGATGATATTGATCCACAATTGGCTAACCTACGTGTTTTTCTTTTTTTTTTCCTACTACCTCCTAGGAGTTTTAAGACCTTAAGAAAAAAAAATCATTTAAAAATATAATTTTATTAAATAATATTAAATTAAATAATATTAATTGACGATAGGGTTTTAGTTTTAAAACATACTAAGTAATGTAAATATTTGCATGTTAGTATATAATATTGTATACATTGTATGCATATATACCTTCTGTCATTCCATAGTTTTATTAAATATATTTAATTTTATATAAACATATGTAAAATTCATATTATATAATTTCTATTAATTCTAAAATTAAGTAAATATTTTTTGTTTAAATAAATAAAGCAACTTATTAACTTACTTCACTATACATGTTTTCAAGACCGAGAAGTTGTTTTCTGATAGTTTGAGCATCATTTGTACTTAAATCTGAATCACTTCTGTTTAATATTGAATCTAAATCGGGGCCTCTCGTTGTAGGAGATAATTCACCAGCTTCCAAACCAAAAACTGTAGATAATAAATATGAATTACCTTTATCGATTTAAAAAAGATATTTTATTATTTATTTAATAAGTAATACTCAATCATTTAATACTGAATAAATATATTATTTATAATATTAATCTTTTGAAGATATTAAAAATGTTCAAGATTTTTGTGGTGAAGATTTTTAATTATATTATTAAAATATATTCATTGTCACTATGTAACTTACGATAATTTAATTTTGATGTTGATTGCTTTTTGGATGAAAGTACACTGTTTTGTTTACATTTATCCAAGTAATTTCTTTTTTCAGAGTCTTTCATGTATTCTTCGCAATTTGATTTTATTTCATAAAACCTGCTGAATAAAAAATAAAAATCTATTTTTTTGGCAAATTAAGAAATATGTATAATTTGGAATTTATTTCGTGTAAATATAATTTATATTACATACTTTCCTTTAGAAAATAGATACTTTCCATATAACTATTGTGAGTATCCAATTCATAATTAAATTTATCTACTAAATATTTTATAGCATACTTTACGTTTAAAATTAGATTTTTATGTATATGATTTAGTAAATTAGTGTTAATAAACATTATATATGAAAGTTAAGTTTTTTACAATTTATTTCAAATTTAATTTGTGAATTCTTAACGAGCAAGTACAATATCTAAATAATTATGTATATGTATATATATGATTGTTGATTCCGAATAAAATTTTGCAATGATTAAATATTTTTTAACTCAAAAATTGAAATATTTTTATTTTAATGACCTATTACCTTCTTGCAAACTGATTTCTACAAGTTTCTCGGTTTTCTTGAGGTGTGAGCGGTGGCAGTGGTGGCGTCACTGAGGAAAGACTCTCTGAAAAAGTTGAGTGTACAATTGATGGATCTTTTGGTTCTAAAATACTTCGCAGCTCCGACTCAACAATGTCAACCCATTCTGTGTCTTGTACTGTAATGTAAATACTCTATTTGTCAAATTTATCTAAGAAAATAGATTTATATAATATTGGAATCCTTAACCCTAGATAGAGAAATAACATACAGGGCAATTCTGCTCCCGAACATGGTTGTACGACCATAAAATTCAAGTATTGCAGACCTCAATGAAAGTCTCTTGAAAAATCAGAACATGAACAGTATATTAAGCTTCAGTGCGGTAAAATCTTATAGTGTATAACACGTAGTTACAGGAACTAAGAAAAATCAGGAACGATTTATTTCGTTTGAAAACAAAGATCGCGATTTAAAGCATAGTTGTTAAAAGTCGCGAGGTTTAATGTTAGCCATTTTTGTTGTGGTACGTTCGGTAGTTAGGTTGAGTAGGTTTGATAGTGTGTTGGTATCAACATCAAGGCAAAAAAATTGGGTTTTCCTAGGAGTTATATAGCATTTTCTGGTGGTCAATTCACAGAAAAAGATAGGGAGAAAGATCCAGGCGGCCAGGTCTGGTCTACAATATGATGCGGGCAACTTGGTGTCCGTAACTACACAAGGATCTATCTCTTTGTACATCCCGGATTGTGTAAAATCCACGACCTATTAGTGCCACAACGAAAGGTCAAAATCCAATTGGTGATAGGAAAAAAGGTAATTGCGAGAGCTTTCCCAAGCGTGTCGAGTCACCGAATCGATTACTATAACATTTCATTGTTTATAGACTGTAAAGGTTATAAAGCTTTTTCCTCCTTCTTGGTAAATAAAGTTTTTTACGCCTCACGTCAAGTACTCAATAAATATAGTTATCATTTCTTCCCTTCTTTCTTATATTGAAAAAAATCATAAGTAAAAAGTAAGTGAGCTATCTGAAAATGCTACAGATACTGTAAATTTCTGTAGTATAATTTAGTTTTATTGGAGAAAGTTTATAAGTAAATAATTTTACATTATATTTAAGAAAAAATTATTGTATTTTAATTATACATTAATTTTAATTATATTAATAACTGTAAAATAGTATTTTTTAAATTTTTATTTAAAATTTTAAAAATGTTACAAAATACTTATAAAAATATAAGCTTGCAATTATACGTAATTCAATAAAAAATTGTATTATACTTAAAACAATTATTATTAAAATAATATTTGATGTTTTTAATAATAATTACGTATTTATTATTAAACAATCAATTAAATTTTTAATCATACGAGTATTAATACAAGTTGGAATTTTTTTTATTGATTATCTAATTTCAAATCTTTATTTTACAAATCATTAATTTATTATGAATTAATTTTTTTTTAAATAATTTGATTATAAATTAATATAAATATATGAAATATCTATAAATAAATTATGTATATTAATAAATTTCTAATTTTTTGTATGAATTTATAAAAAGCATGTCAATTTTATTAACCTTGACCGTTATTTGAATCTTCTACTGCTAACCTCCTCTCACTAGAATAAATAGCTGATCCTCTACCTGAATCTATATTTGATGAACTTTGTCCAGTTTTATCGTAATCCGAATTAAATCCTTGATGTGTCTTTAATTTTATTATGCTATGTTCAAAATCATCTTTTTTATGAGCATTTTCAGATTCTTTATTATTTGTATTAAATTGTAATACAAGTTCTTGTTTTATAATATTAGATTCTTCTATACCCATTTTAGATTTTTTTATAGCTTCAATTGTTTGTGATTTTTCATCTTGTTTATGACCGTGAAATTTTGCAATTTTTTTATAAGTTATTCTTGGTTCATCATTTATTTTACGAAGCTCATTAATACGATTTTGATTTAATGAGCCTGACGACACTTGTCTATCAGGAGCACGATCTTTTTGATAACTTTTCCTTGAAGTCGATCTAGATTCTTCTGAGCGGATTTCAAAACTTGTTTCCGGTCTAATTTTTTCTATAGTCGTTTTTATTGAATTATTTTTAGGAATGTGGTTTATTTGAGAAATTTCCACGGAAATTTCATATTTTTCTTTATCACGTAGAGATTCTGATATTTCCTTTACAATTATTGGATTAGACTCGTTAATATCATGATTATCAGTTTTTCTTTCACCGTATGATAGTTCCGGTTGAGACAGTGCCTTTTCTATTGCCTTTTCTGATATTTTTTGTTGAAATACATTATTTTGATGATTAAGATTATCATTTTTAGTATATATTGGAGGTGTGTCGAATCTATTTGTTCTGTTTTGATTGTGATGATAATATATCTCTTGACTAGGAATTATATGATCTTGTGTTAACTGTTTTGAAGTACTAGGTAAATCAATTTGTGATTTTGATATAGTTTGTCTATCGTGTTGAATTTGTTGATATTTTAATAATCTTTGATCTCCATTATTAAAATGTGGATATTGATTTTTTTGTGAATTTATTAATTCAACAAAATTTTGTTGTTGCTGCTGTTGAACTTGTTGAATAACTTGTTGTTGATGCATATTTTGAGGAAAATATTTCACTAAACGAGAATTAAGGTGGTGTTTTTGATTGATTCCATGCTGTGAATTTTTATAATTTACGCTACTCGCTTCTGTTATTCCAGAAGATTGCTGTAATGGTTGCATTTGGTGTTTAATTGTCATTGCTACTTGATTCTATAAAAATATAATAAATTTATTAAAAATATAAGAATTTTCAATAACTACTTTATGTTTTATTATGATTATTCGCATGAAAGACTATTTGATGAAATACGTGATTTACCGTTTTTTCAGGATTTTGTAGTATATAATCTCTACTAGATTTTTCTACATCAATGGTGGATTGTGTCACTGTAGCAATTTGTGTTTCATGAACTGTTTGTATTTCAGATGGTGATTGATGTGTTACGTGAAATTGAGAACTTGAGTTACTTGGTAAAATTATTTGATGTATATTAGAAGGCTCTAGTTGGCCAGGAAGAGAAATGTTTAGTTGATTGCTTTCAAAATTGTACGAATATCCACATTGGCCTAAAGATATATTAAACATAAAATTAATTAACTATTATAGTTAATAATTAAAAGCTGTTTTTATTTAAAATATTTGAGTTTACTGTAATTGAATTTCGGGTAATGCTGCATATTAATAGGATGGGAATCTTGAGCCTGTGATGTAACGCACAAATTTTCTTGGCTTTCAATTTTACCTTCTTTCATTGGTCTGATAGATTTCCTTTGTTCCTTCATTATGTTATTTAAATGTTCTTCAGATTCTAGATCTTTTCGATTAGAACTGAATCGACTATATATGATATCTTTGATTGTATGATATGTTTTGGATAATGATTTTGTTTTTTCTTCATCTAATTTAATAGGTTTCGTTGTAGAACAAACACTTGATACACTATAAATATTTAAAATTGTGTAAAATAATACTTGTTAATAATTTTTAATTTAAATTTACGTACATGTAATTGTCAGAGATCTGTGGAGATTTTCGTGTATCCGATGTAGTACGGTCCTGCATTGGATTCTCCTAGTTCGTAATAGAGTATAGTAATAAAAAATAAGTAACAAATCATGAATACCAATTAATTATAATTTTGTTTACGTTTTTGCCTAATAACCAACAGAATTAATGGAATTATCAATAAAGAAAATTTTTATACGAATATTTAATTAGAAATATTTAAGTAATGTGTTTAAGAAAAAAATAGGAAATGAGGATTAATTTGAAATTTGTACATCAAATTTATATTTAATTTTCTAGAAAATAATTTTATTTAAAAATATTCTTTAAAATATAAAAGAACTTTTGGACTGTAATCTATACTAATTATTTAATAATGATTTTGCTTTATCCGAACCGTACTAATTATATTTATTATTATATAAAAATAATTAATAAATTGAAAAAGTATAATTACTGAATAGTTCCTAATTAATTGATAATTAAAATTGAAAATGAACTAAAATTAATAGTCATTAAATTTAAAGTAATAATAATTATAAAAATGAAATTTTTTTAAACCGATAAAGATGTTTTTTTTTAAATAAAAAATGTTTTAGTTTTGTAATTTAAGGTAAATGAATAATAATTATGTATTATATATAGTTATTTGTATACATTTATGTGTGAATATTTAAACATTGTGTATGTGAACGTCCGTTAAGACTAAGTTCATTATAATAAGGTTTATTTTATTATTTAATTAAAGTAGACTGTGAAAATCAAACATTATTTAAGTGTGACTGATAGCTTGAATTATTAAATTATGTTCCTAAATCAAAAAGATTATTTATGTAAATTTATAGTATAGTAAAGTAAATTTAATTTAATTTTATAAAAACGGTTGGGAATAATTTCAATTTAAAATTAAATTTATTAAATTTTAAATTATAACCAGTACATGAAAACCATTCAAATCTTTGATTTTCTATTTCTGAATGTCTAGGATTAATCGAAATTAGTATTCTTTGATAGATTTTAAGTTTTATAAATAATCTGAAATATATAGTAAAGTGTAATGTATTGTATAAATTAAATTAAGAAAATTCAATGAGTAATAGTGTCCTCAAATAAGATTTTTTTTTTAAAATTTTAAAATATAAAGTTTAAAATTTTTTTCAAAATAACTTCTTTTTGCGATAAATAATGTGGTGATATACACATACAAGTATAAGTTTTAATATTTGAATAGTGAATCTTTGAATCTGCTTTTAGAATAGCAGTTCATCATGCTCACTTACTATTTTACAGTAATCGTTTGATTTTCAAATGTAATTCACGATCAACAGTGACATAATTCGTAATATCAACGAAAACTAATAATAGTTTTGCACAGCAAAAAATAACAATTTTAAAAACAGTGATTATAGCAAAAATTTCTGTCAACAAACTGTAAATTATATTACATAGTATATTCGCAATAGAAATTTTAAATATTTTAAATAATTTATTCAAAAGATCATAATGAAAACATGTTAAAACATGAAATAATCAAAGATTTGATAATTTGTAGAACAGACAATGTATTATAATATATAAGAAATTATAATAAATATAATGTATTAGAATATAATAATACAAACAGAAAATTTTCTGTATTCCACGAAAAAATTCTATACCGTATGACTTAAAAAAGAAATAATTGTTTGGGCATTTGAGGAGAGTATTTGCAGTAATGGGTTCAAAAGGTATAACTCGAGCCGATTATGAAAAATTGTTTTTAATTATGGCCGTTAGATAAAATTAATGAATTAAAGAGAGGAAGTGTATTATCTTTAATACGTTTATCTTGATATGCATTTAGCACTAATTACTTAAAATTAAATAATTCTCACCATATGAACCCAAGCTTGCTGTGTAATCGGTACATCCGGTGCTATGGCTACTTTTCCAGACGATTTTTGTTTATATTCGTATAAGATGGGGATTTTTGAATTCTTTTCAATAAGTGTTAATGAGAATTTGCGCTTGATCTATAAAATAAATATTTAAATTTTATATTGTATTATTGTTGTATAATTATTTTTTATAAATATTTACAATACTTGAAGACGATTAAATTTATAAAAGTAAAATTTTAATAATGGATACAATTGTTTCGATAAATGAATTTATAAAATTATTCGATAATTATCTTGTAGGACGATGTAAATATTAAATTTAATAATTCTTCTTTTATTAAGCATCAATATTAATGTACATGTTTTGTAAAGGTTTGAATATCTGACTTGTGTGTATATATATATTCAATATAATAAATAAATCCCTTAGTATATAATGATCAAATTATTTTTATTTTTAATATTACAAAGTTTTTATGAATTATATATCATAATTTGATTACCTATAACGTTTAAAAACAAAATTTTTGCTGTTTTAAGTATTAACTGCACTATTTTAGATTAAATACATATGAAGAATTTTTTAAATTACTGAATTTGTATTTCATGGATTTTTTTTTATTAAATAATATATAATTAAAGTATTTGTTGTAGAAATAAATAAACTAAATTCTTATTTTTATAATAAATTAATTTAATAATATTTGTTCTTACAGCTTTTAGCATAATCAGAATTATGTTTATCTATTATTATCTATTATTAGTTACAATATTCATAAATAATTTTCTTAATAATAAAATTATAAAAACAGTTAAAATATATTTTAATTAAATTCTACTTCACAATAATAGTTAATGACTGTGAATTATTGATTTTAAATTTTTTCTAAAAAAAAATTTAATTTAAAATTTGATTTATTTTTGATTTATTTATGTTAAAATTATTAATTATTATGATCAAGTAATTATCGGAGGAAAAGTGTAATCTAAAAGTATATGAGCAAAAGAGACTAACAAGTTAGTGAAAAATATTTATACAGGTTGAGTTATGTACACTTAATTCTTTTTGGTAAAAATGGTAGAAACATTAATAATAACTGGAATACTAGTAATTAAGCAGTACAACGAACTGATGTATTCATTAATCTGCTCAAAGCATCGTATGAACTATTACCATATGTAATTTTTATATATATTATATATAATATATATTATTATATATTATTATATATTATTATAATAATATAATATTATATATAATATATATAATATATATAATGTTTTCAGAATTAATATTTGTTCCTGGAACACATTCTTTGTGAAACGCAAATGTATCCTAACGAATATAGAACCACTCAATTTTCATCAACTGTGATGAAAAGAGATTATCCTTGAATATTCATCGATTTACAAATTTCTATATTTAAATTATTAATTTTTATTTATAATTGTATTTATAATTGCTTATTATATTTTTAAAAAACTATACAACCACTTTTATGTTTTATTTTTTTAATCCTTTTAATTCTACGAAAATAATTAAACAATTATAGGAAGTATAGAATAATTTATTTGTTAAATATTAAGATATATTTTTATATACTAAAATTGGAAGTCGGTTTTAATATTAAATTTATTGTTTCTTTTTAATTTTAATTTTAACTTTAAAAAATATATTTGAATAAATAAAAGTTGGAAAATACTAAAACGTTAATTACAAGTTTAATAAGTTCTGGTGTCTATATTATAAAATTATAATTTTTTTAATAAAGCTAGTTTATATTTGAAGTTGTTTTAAAAAAACTTATAAATTTTAAGTAAACTATAAAATGAAGACTATATAGAGGAAATGTATAGAAAAGATAAAATTCGAAATACAATCTTTGAAATACTTTATTACTTTAAAAAATTAGTTTACTTGAAATCATTGGAAAACTAATATTTCATATTATAATAAATATTGAAATAAAGAAATATTTTATATAAACAATACTTTTTATATTAGGGAATTACAAATTTTATTTATGTTAAAAATAAATCATAGTTAAGACAAGTTAATAAAAACTATAATATTAATTTTACATATTATTATGATTAATTATAATTCCTAATTAACTTCAATAATTATTTTTATTATTTAACAAACATACATTTTTATGTAAATATTAAAACAATCTAATGATTTCTTAAGAGTATTCTTAAATTTTAAATTATTTTATTATATTTATTAATAGATGTTCTTATTGAACGAGTATTAAATAAGTTTATGGATTTTAATTATTTAAATATTCATACTGAATATTCATAAAATATGAAATATTCAATTTTAAGTTAAATAAAAATATGATGTGAATTAAATTAAAAATAAAAAAAAAAAAAAAGGATAATATTTTTATTAACATAATTTTTTTTAAATTAATATTAGTATAAATTAATATAAGTAAAATATTAATTTTCATTCAAATTAAAAAAAAGTGCGAGTAACTCTTAGATGTAGCTTGAAAATATAAGGTGTTATAATTAAATTAAATTACTTATTAATAATAGTAAAATCAATTATTGAAAGGAATCACAGATAAAAAGCTATTGTTTCTTGAAATTAAACGTTTACGTGTATTGCTGATTGAAAATTAATAAATATAACCTATTTTGACCTGTACTGTTCACACCGTTTCTTTCAATTGTTTTGCCCGTAAATTACCGGAAACTTGCTGCTGTATGTCTGCAGATTAGCCGATTGTTGATGAAGTTGTTGATGTGTCGTCTGTTCATTACTATAGAGTGAGGGCATCCTGTATTCTCGAATCAAAACTAATTTCTTATTATACCTTAGATCCTTATTATTCGGGAAACTGTGTTTTATCCAAATATGTATTTCAGCCACAGTGAACCTGTCTTCGTTTTTTTCTTATTGTACTTTCTGAGATCGATATTGTTAACACCATTGGTTTTATTCAGACTCCGTTTCACTAATCGATCGTTGTAATAATGGGAATGATAAATTTGGTGATACCAATATGTATGGTTTATATACTCATCTAAGGAAAACGTAATTACACTAATTAGCAATACTCATATTCGTTCATCTTTATTACAAAAAAATAGAATATAAGCAACCATTATTTCAGTTAAGTAAAAATATTATTGTGATTTTGAGACATTCGATTCGACTGAATTCTTCTCAACAAATGTATATGAGTTTTAACATTTACAAATAAAATATAAACAAAAAATTACTTTATGAAAGAATTTACATAAATGAAATGTATTTGTTAAATAATAATAAACACGATCGTTTACTAGTTTGTTTAAAATCAATTACAAATTCATTAATTATACGTAATATTTAAAATTTTTTTTATTTCGAAATTTAATAGTATGTAATTAATTTTTTAAGTCCCCTTACAATATATATTTCAAGTTGTAACATAATTAATTTTAATAATAAAAACTTATATAATAAATTATATAATAATTTAAATTGATTTTTAAAATTTTGATGTATTAATACCAATTGTGTGCTTTATATTCTATTGAATATATAATACTATTATGAATAAAATTGTTCTTGAGATTAATAAATCAACTTATGAAACATGATTTTTAATCCTTTATACTTATAATAATTACTAATTATTCATTAAGTTATATTTTCTTAAATTTGAACTTGATATAATTTCGATTCATTTATAGTAATATGAAATAGCTGATATTTATATTACATAAATTACAATTTTAAAATACATAAAAATCGTAAATATATTTTAACTATATAAAATATAATTACTGTATAATTAAAATTACTATTAAATATAATGAAATATAATTACTTATTCTTAAAACAGTGTTTTTTATTTCTCGTAATTTATCAATTATATTATATTGTATATTATGCTTGAATATATAAATAATAAATTTGTGTTAATATTTTAGTTATTAATAGAAAATAAATTAGACGATCCATTTGTTATAAGGTACTAATAAATGTATTTTTAAGATATAATATATTTAAATAACAGTATTCCAAGTCAATATTAAACAATTTTTATTTCCTACCAAGCTTATTTTTTAAAAAAATATCAAAATAGCAAATACAGTTTTTTCATCATATTATAAATCATATTATAAATAATTAGAGAATAAAAAACATTAATTATCATTTAAATATTTTGTTATTAGCATACATAACAATTTTCTTTAAGAGTTTTTCTTAATTATTTATTATGAACGTTAAAAAATAGAATTAATTTATTCAATATATTTATATATCTTACAGTTACATTTTTTTAGTACGCATAAAACTAAAGATAATATGAATCTCTTTTATTACACTGCATATTTCTCTTTCATCATGTATGTTATTTAGATTAGAATACAATTATCGCATATGAATGTATGAAAAAAGAAGAAAATAGTACTATGAAGCAATTTTATTCTAAAATAAAATTTTAGAATGTGCTGCGAATTTCCCCCACATAATTTATTTATAATACAAACATAAATTTAATAAACTAATATGCTAATATTTATTTCGAATTACGAATATTTATTCAGAATATGAAAAAAAAATTTTTTATTTTACTTTTAACAAAATGAAAAACAAATTTCTTTTCACAATCATTATTAAATTATTATGATTAGAATTATTAGTACATTATTTTTGATAAGTTTTTAAAACAACTTTAATTTAATTGAAATTAACGTGAGTAATCAAATACTATTAAAATTGTACGAATCGTTAATGATTCTTTTATTTATTATTTTATTATATATTAATAAAAGAAAAACATAAACAAAAACCACCTAATAAAAATACACAGTACTAAATTTCGTTTCGGAAAAACATATAAATAAAAGGATAAAAAAAACTGACTAATATTTTGACGGACTGAACAGTAATACTTATGTGTGGATTCAAATGATATGAAGAATATTATAAGTATACTTAGATTGACTATCCCCCATATTTTGATTAAAGCAAAAGTTTAAAGCACAAGAAAAATCTTGTCATAGGTACAAAAAAATTTTTCGTTACGCAAAACATACAAATAACATTGTATGATAATCTAGATTGTTTGATGAATATTGTTAAAGTTATGGGAATTTGTAATTTTCAATACGAATAAAAAGCATCTGAAAAGTTTGTTTTAATATATTAAAAAAATAGATTTTTAAACTCTTTTATTTTTATTATAAATAGCTTCACAAGTCAATTTTATGAGGAAATTTATATTTCGGCCTACTATTGCGATTTCTAATTCTCAATCTTCAAATCTATTAACAATGAAATCTACTATTAACAATGGTTTTAAAAAATAAAACAATCGATTTGTTGCAAACAAATTTTTAATCTGATAATTGATGTTTGATTTATTCATGAAGAATTCTATTTTAATTCTTTAATAAATACTATAAGATTTTATTTATAATTATTTGCTATGAAATCAAATTAAAAAATGAAATACATTAAAGTAAAACGTCTATAAAAGCTTGCATTTATATTTCACATAAATACATTCAATTATATAAAAAATTTATCCTTTTCAAGTGTATTTTTTTTATAAAAATATTACTAATCCAAAATAATTTATTTTTTATGTGTGAAGAAAATCTCTTTTATTTTATTATTGCTAATACGTTTTACTAGAATTAATATACATAAAGAAACTTAATTATATGCTTATCATTAAACTATAATAAGAGCAATTCTGAGGAATTAAATATTAGATGCAGGAATCGAAAATATTGTAAGTGTCGTGGAATGAATCATATTGAATACAAGCCGAATCATGAGTTGAATCAAGGAAAGACAAGATATTTTCGCTCACGGTGGTATCAGTAAAGGTTTTTTAAGTTAAAAATGTGATATATGATAAGCATTGAGCAAAACTTTTTTATGCATAACTTATCGTACTTATGCAAAATATTTAAAATCAAAATTGGGAAAATCTACAAAAAGTTAGTTATTAAATTATATGATTAAAATAATAACTTAAAGTTATTATTGAGCTTTGATAATAAAAGAAATTATTTAATCTAAATTATAAATTTCAGTTGAATTTTTTAAATTATATTTTTAAAAAATAATAGTTCAATTCGTAAATTTTTTAATTATTTATTTCTTCATTCTTTAAGTTTCCATAAGTAATTTTTATTACTCGTAAATGAATATGTTTTGTAGTATCTTATACGTATAAATAAATAAACTAAGACATCTGCTAGTTCTTTTAATAAATATTTTTAATAATTGAGAAGATATAGAAGAATTATATAGATGTAGTAGATGTATAGACAATAAATTCTTATTCGAATAAAAATATTGCTTAAGTTACTTTGAATGAATAGTATTAAACCCACTCAAAGGATACTGAACTTTCTTATACTTTATTTTAATGGTTCGTACAGGCCCTGAATTTTTTTAGAATTGATAAACAAAATATAATTTTATATCAAAATTTCTCTGTGAAAAATTTCAAATTAATATAACGTAAATTATTAGTATTAAAAGTAATCATTTTTTATATTGAATTAATTGATAAATAATTGAAAAGTTAAATGGATATAGAATATTTCATTTAAAAATAGTTTATATAATTTTTAAAGTAAATGACACAGTAATACTGTGTTTTTAATTATAGAGAAACGTATATTGGGTTGTATTGGGATATGAAATACGCTTACCAATATGGCCTTCGATACCTATTTTATCTATAATTCGAATAAATTAGATTCACATATTCATTAGATAGAATAAATTATAAAAACAACAGATACATACAAGCGTTTATTTTTTTTACTGATTTGTATATAATAGAAAAATTCTATCTCTTATAAAAACAACGATGGTTTCTCTCAATTATTCACATACGCTTTGTTACTACTAGGTAAAATGGGTTTCGTTATTCTCTAAGTACCTTTTCTCATTTTCTCGATTACTTATCCCTTATTTTCCTCCTTTTCTCAATTAGTTATCTCTTATTTTTAGAATGAATTTTTACAAAATACAATTCTAATTATTTAATTATTGTATTTTTCTTTATAAAAAAATATTTCTAGCAGTTGTGTTACTACATTATTACTATTATGTAAAACTCTAAACAAATTTATTGAGATGTTTTTATTCCGTTTCCTTTGTAAAGTTAACGTTTAAATATGTTTGTATTATAGTTTATCAATAGATATTTTCTTATCAACTTATATTTAATAAACGTTTAGGATATTTTAAATTTATTATTTTTTATAATTAAAATTATCTGAAAATATTTATAAAAAACGCTATTTTAGAATATTAATAGCACAAGAATTCAAGGTTTTTTCAAACATAATTATATGGCTATCAAATTTAGTAAAAACTAAATTTTTTTATAAAACTATGTAAAATTTTTTGAATTTATACTTACAAAAAATAACTTTTAACATAAAAATAATGGATTAACTATACAAGTTATTTGCTTAACGTTTTATTCTATTTGTTGCGAAAAACTTCTATCATTCAATTTGCTAATTTAATTTTGAAAAGTAAAAAATTTATATTATTTACATTTTATTAAATAACTTTTTATTGCGTCAAAGAGTACATCCATTTATTTAAAGAGTGCAATAAATTTATTTTCTCACAATAATTCCTAAATTGTTTAATTTTTGTTATTATATTAAGAAAGCATTAATACAATTTATTTGATTTTCTTTTTGTTAAATTAATATTATCAAATCAAATTATGTTTATTTTAATGTAGGTATCGATATATATATATATATATATAAGTATAAAATAAATTATTTTAAATTTTGTACAATCATTTTTATAACAGACCTTCTAACTTTTTAAACATTCTCAGACTAAGTGTCTTATGTTTTCTCGGCTTTTTTTTCTTATTGCAACTTAGTATGCATCTGTGGTTAAAGACTGCATCTCCTCTTCTCAATTTGTATTATGAACTATTCCCTTAAACAATGCTTAGCGCCTTAGATCTATTGTGTTTAAGAAATTACAGTATTTACGCGAAGATACTCAGATGTACGTTAAGCTATTGCAACGTAATTTAAATACACTCTAACTTACTTGTTAGCTGAAGTAGTAAATTCACGATGAGCGAGACATAATCTATTTTCACTTTAGCTTATGAAGATATAAGAAAACTTGCTGTATGGTTTCATAAGAATCAATAAGAAACAGTAAGTGAAATCAGGATATACTGGAGAAGTTCGAAGCGAACGACTGGTTAGTTCTCACACAGCACCTGATAGAGAACGTGTACTCTTCACTTCGAGCAAGAATCCCTTTCTGAAACTCGCAAATTTAGAATCGGCATGAGGCCCGTTGAATCGGAGGGAGGATGAGGGTCTGGATAGGTCGAAGCAAACTCCTTGCAAGTCATTGGTTCATAGTATAGTTCGCGAACCACGAGTCTACTTTTCTGTATTTCTGCCTTACGTGACCTTAAACCACGGCACACGTGAATAAATAGATCTCTACTTTATCGACTTACATAGAATACTTTTTAGAATGATAGGTCATGGATTTTTATTTTTTTTTACATTGTACCTATAAGTAAAACTGCCATTCATAGAAACTTTTGGTAGTACAAAGAGTGGTACTCCACCGTTTTGCGATAAGTATCTACATAAAAAGTGTTTTTTATCAATTTTTTAAATTTCTTATTGTAATTATTTTTACATTCGATTGCTTGAGAAATTTAAAATTCCTTTTTTTAGCAATTATCCATTTGTAAACGTTTTGTAAAAATTTTGTTTTAAATCCATATTTACATTA
This sequence comes from Ceratosolen fusciceps, assembly GCA_018883505.1. Lineage (NCBI taxonomy): Eukaryota > Metazoa > Arthropoda > Insecta > Hymenoptera > Agaonidae > Ceratosolen > Ceratosolen fusciceps. Next base: position 830,021 of record RCIC01000049.1, read on the forward strand.
TTACTTTAGATTCTTTTTCTTTCTTTTAGTATATAATCCTCGTCACATCTAAAATTTATTGTAATTAAAAATATTGTTTTTTCAAATAATTTATAAAACATTATTAAATGTATTATAAATATAAATGCTGATGTTAATACTTAAAAAAACAGTTACTATGATGTAATATTACAATTTTTGATTAATTATCATTGTACGCTAGAAAGAAAGAAAACATTTTTTGTTTTAATAATTTGTTAACAAAACTTGTTATCAAGTGAAAGATTATTTATTAAGGTATAAATCTATTATATTATATTTTGAAAAAAATACTATACTAATAATATATATACTACATTGTCAATGATTTTCTTCTTTCAAATTTGGTTTACTTATTAACAAAATTTTAAAATTTTTTAATAACTTAATAGGTACATTTTTTATTTATTTAATATTTTTGTCAATTGTATAACATAAATATTTTTTTCGTATTTCTGTACTTTTATACTTATTAAATGAAAAACTATAAGATCTAGTACCTGTTTTTCAGTCGAGCAACATTTAAAAAAAAAAAACAATCGAATTTCGTTATTTTTATTTTTCTCTTTTAATTACGTGTGAATTTCTCCATTTTTGCGCACCTTCATCATACCCAATTATCGTAAATGCTAAAAAGATTTAAACTATAACAGTAGTGTTTTTGGACAATCGCACTAAGATTCACATATTTTTAAAATTTATTTTAGTGGATTAGATTTCCTTACTCATTTGAGTCTATTTTATTTCTGACAGGTATATTTGTTTATTTTTATTTCTATTTAATTTTGTTTAAAAGTAGATATAATATATTACAATTATGTATACATATGTATGTATACACATAAACGTATTAATACGGAAGTCTTAAAAATATAATTTTGAAATATTTTAATATTTACAATTAGACTTAAAGTTTTTTGTGCTAATACTTTTTAAATTTTACTAAGTTATGCATTGAAGTTTTGTATGCTTATACAATATCTGTCTTGGTGTATGCTTAAAAAATAAATAAAGAAATAAAGATTTTATACTTCAAATAACAGTAGTACAATTAATTTGAATTAAAACTATCAAACTGTAATTCAACTGAAACATATGATAAAATATAAACTCAACTTTTATAGTGTAATTTTAAGTATATGTTCTTGCACGAAATTTAGAAGAAAAATTAAATTTTATATTGATTTATTAATATTTTAATAATGTTTATGTCATAACAGATAATGATTATCGACTACAATAATATATTTTTTCATGAATACAGTTTTCATATTTTTTAAACAGTGATATTAGGCTCTTTATGTCTAAATTATACAAAGGAATTACACATGTAAATAAAGTAATATTTATGTATATCAATGAGATGGGCCGAAGTACGTGATTGCAAAATTGTTCGAGATCGTTAAGACAACGATCATGCGGTCGGGGTAGGGAGATATAGTGCTCGCGAACGGATAGAGATGTTCTTTACCGCTGGTATTAGTGGGTACGAATTTCGCATACTTCACTGTTTCTACTTGGCTATTTCGAGTCTAACATCAATTGCATTTTTGGTTTTCATCGGTAACGGCACAAATTGGTAGAAAGTGGGAAATTGCAACAGTGATAGCCATATCTCGACATTTTCTAAAATCTGCGTTGAATGTCATATACATGATGGAAAGGTTACTTTCCCGGTGCCGAGAAATAATCTTTAAGCAGCTAGTGAGGTACTACACCTTTAATGGAAGGATATTCATTTTTTTCCACCGACATATTAGCGTTTTAAAATGGCAGAGCGAACGCACTATCATTGGATTCTCTTTCTGCATCAGGAGAGATGGTATCAGCCATCAGCTGAATTTGACTCGGACTCGATTTCGAGAGTGATTTCGCTGTCAAAGTTTGGGTGTTCTGGGCCTTGACATATCTCCTTCAGATATCTGCTTTAACGAATCTATCGGAAAATAAATGGTTGAAATCAAAAAGTTGGAACCTTCTTCACGGGGATGCCTTTGGGAAAGAAAAGCTCTTTTATTTGGTGAAATAATATTTGGTTGGTTCACTTAGTGAATGGTAGACTTTCTATATTTCTATGTATAACAGTTCCAATATCATAAAGAGACTAAGCAGTTCGGATCTGAACTAGCATTTCATTCGTTGTCAGCCTTGAAAACCAAATAATTCCAGGGTATACGACCTCACAGATGCGTTATAAAAGTAATTCGCCACGTGTTAAGTGACCCACTATATTCTTACACCTTTTTGTCTTTAATATAATCCGACCTTCAAGTATAACAATGAGCCCAACTCATATAGCTTACAGCTCATCAAGTATAGTTAAATTATGATATTATTAGAAGGATTTTGGTGTACCTGAAAAAAGATTGGTTAAAAGCAAAATGTATCGTTTACCGCAGAGTCAACATGAGTAGGTCATCAATATGTTTACTAATAGGTACTTAAGTGAAGGCTACAGAAGAGTCATTTCTGTTAATGTATTTGTAATCAACAAATTTTCGCGCTGTAACCCATACCAGTTTCAAAGATATCTAATTACTTTGACACTAAACGTAAAAATTAACGGGTGTTTGTAAAGTACCCGTCTTTCAAAATAAATAAAAGTCAAGTTCAATGACAAATAAAAATGACCGTTAAAATATAAAATAAATATAAAATAAAAGTATTACACGCTCGAACAGTGAATATAATAATTAACTTCATGAAATGTTTAATATTTATCCTTTCTTTTTAAATTAAAATTTTTATTCATTTTCATAATAGATTTTTATTGTTAATGAAATACTAATTTAATTATTACATAATGTTTTTATATTACTCTCTTATTTAATATATTTTATATATAAAATTATTATTTATTTATTTTATTTATAAATATTTATAAATATTTATATTTATTTATATATATTTATATATACATAATTTTTCATAAATATTATCATCTGTGGGTAAATGAGTAAGCTTTAATTAAATGATTTATTTAATACTGACTTAGTACATTTACATACTAGATCTGTGGCCTATCTCTTAATTTAAGAACTTGAATATATTCAAATTTTGTCCTCGGTTTTTGGGTCTGTTTTAACATTCATCTTAAATCTTCAACTGCCAATTTCTTAAATTAGATACCAATTTTAAATTAACTTAAGTTAACATGATTTCAAAACGTAATTTGTTTTAAGTTAAATTAAATTAAATAAAATTTTAAATTAATTTATGTTATAATTAAAGAAATGTTGCGCAAAACATTTTAATGTTATAAAAAGTAATTGTTTATTTTTCATTTTTATAAAAATTTCTCATTGCATTAAATAAATAATTAGATTATATTAAAAATTTTAAAATGTTGAGTTAATGAAAAACAAAATATTATAGGGTGATACCATAAGACTCGAGTATGAAAGATTAGATAGATGCGGCGATTTATCTCGCAGGGAATGCATTGAAGAAGTCGTAAGCATATCTACAATGAATTTCTCAGGAGCCGCGATCATCTTCTGCATCGTATTCGTCAACGGTCAAAAGGCGTAAGCGAAGTCTGGTGGACTCCAGAGCAAGTCATACATTCGCGCCTGATGGACAAGAGAATACGAGTCGAAACAAGGGCAACGAAGGCCTTATTGGTCGTTGGTGCGAGATTAACATCGCCTTGCAAACCTCGTTAGCAAGATAAACTTTTTTATATCGCCGGTATCCACTACAATGCTGTGTCATAGAACAGGTTGTGTCTAAAAGAGTCTACGTTATACATAATAAGGAGCGTACGGTAAGATATTCTAATACAATATGAACCAGAGTTCAGGGAACTCCTAAGGATGCATAGAGAGCTTCAACGTCGGTACCGCCAAATGAGGTTTCTCGTACATAACTTGAGACTAACCATGAGACCATGCAGAACAGGTGACTGAATTGCTCGGGGATGGCATTATTGAGGCGGCCTCGTCACCCTAATCGTCGTCTATTAAAATAGTTGCGAAGATGCATGGCTAATTTCATTTATGCATGAATTATCGGTACCTCTATAATAGGACTCCACGCAACCCTTGCCGGTGATCCACGAAGTCCTCAAGAATTTGAGTAAGATGACCGCTTTCTTAACACTGAATCTCAAGAGCTGATACTGGAAAATCCCCCTTATGAAACACGCTAGGATATAAAACGCCTTCTGCGTGATCTCGTTCCGGCTGAAGATTAACATGCAGACCTGCCGCGAACTGATCAGCCAGGAAGTGCTTGTAAGTCTCATGTAGGAGTACTGTATGTACTATCAGAATGACTTGTGCGTTTACTCGCACAGCTGATCCGAACGATTAATATACTTCTTCAAGGTATTGGGAAGATTGAACACGTACAGCCTAACGTGCGCTCTTAAGAAATATTCCTTCGGGATGCAGAAGCTGGAGTACCTCAGGTACCGGACCATTGGTCCCATAATTAATTTCAGACTTTTCTGATTGACAATGGCTCGTAATTCTATAGGGTGCAATAGGCAATGCTGTGCGCTGCATGAGGATGCTCGGACTGGAGCTCGGTTGGAGCTGGTATCCCAGGTACGTAAGATGGGCAAGTATGAGGCTGTGGAAGCAGATCAGGCTCAATATTCCGCTCAACCGATACGACAAACTAATGACTGCGATATTTCAGGTGGGCAATGATGTTTTCCCGAGAAGGCATCTGATCTCTCTCGCTGCAGAGAATTTTAACACCGAATTCGCGTCCAAGTGAAATAGGTCATTTAAAGTAACGACCATCAATGGCACCAACGTCTATACAGTTCAGCGTCTTGGGGGCGGGAAAATTAGCCTCTACGTCAGCGAGTTTAAGCTAGCCGAGCTACTAACCAACGAAAATACGGTGACGGAGGGACGTTCGTACATTCAACGTGACTACCGCGGCGTAAATGACAATATTCCAACCTTGCACGATGACTGTAAGCCGAATTGCAGTGCCTCGGCTCCGGATGATGACGACCGATTGAATGTTGAAGCCCCAGCCCCAGACGTCATCTCCAGAGTGGTGAGATAATTCAACAAGCCTAATGACATTCCCGATTGTGGTTGATAATATTATTGTACGTTATATTAAGACAAATAAAGATTATTAATGTAAATAAAAAATAAATACATCGTTGGTGAAGAGGGTCAGTACGTTCATGACGGGGAGAGGGAATAGATGGATAGAGGATCCTCTGACTACCTCCACTGCGCGCTATCTATCCAGCGTCGGTGCACGTACTTACTTGCTCTTCGATGCAGGTACATTATTGCCGATTGACGATACGAAGGGGTTGCACTAAGAAAAAAAGAGACACATAAAGAGAGATGGAGAAACGGAAATTTCCACTCGAGGTAGTGGAATCTCGTTTCAAGGGCAGCAATGAACAAAAGGAAACGTGCAGAATAAACGACAATGCACCATCCAAGGAACTAATCAGGATCGGGAAAACAGATAAACTTCGGAAACCAGGTCGAGGGAATGAATCTTCGTGCGCATTTATGTGGTTATGTCCGTTTCATATTTTATAACTTTTAAGTATTGTATTAGAATTGGCTATTTTGATTATAAAATAATTGTAACGATATTTGTGAATGTGACTCAGATAGTACATGGAGATCTTCAGGTACATACGTAATAATACATGAAAGTAAAGATTATAAGTAAAGTTGTTAATTCAGAAGAAATATTAGTAACGCTTCTAGAAATTATATATATATTTTGTATTATCATAAGTTGATTAAGGAAGGAAAACTACAAATTTTCATTCATAAAAACTTTAAAATTACCATAATGAGCGATAGTCTAGTTGTAATCAATTCCTCTTCATTTTGATTGCGCATGCGCTTATAATTATACGTCGAAGACGAAAGAGGTGCAAAGCAATATAAAGCTTTTTATACCACAAAAAATTATCGAAGTCATCTAAGATTAAAGTTTAATTTCGATTTGTCTTTGTAAAATATGTATCTTATTTTTATTTTTTTCTACGATACTTTTTTAAAGTATCTACTTGGTCTATTTAAGTTGCTGAAAATATTATTTTTTATATTATTTCAACTAAAAGTTCACTTTCAGTTTTTCTGTTATTGTGTTTGAAGGTAACTCATTGTATCTCCATGCCTCCGTCTTTAGTACCTAAACACGTTATCCGCAAACACTACGTGTAAGCGTATAATATTATTGCCGCAACACGAGTGTATTGCACGTATGAAAACTACGAATAACAGATCATAAATATGAGATTATGAATCAAAAAATAAATAGGCAAATTTTACTTTATATTAATTACGATTAAGAAATAATTATAAAATTTAATTTTTAATTATTACAGTTAAACATTTGAACTATTAAATTGTTTGTTTTAATTCGAGAAATTTTATTGATACAAATTTATTCTTCTGACAGCATATTTTAACGTATAAATAATATATTTATTACTTTATTGTTGAAATATATGTATAGAATTTATATATTTTTATTATAAACTATTTCATAATTTCTTAATTATTACTTGAAGAAAAAAAAAATTCTAAATAACTATCTAGTTCTATAGTAGCAAGATATCTTAATATAAATTCAGATTAATTCTAAAAGTTTTATATTTAATTCCGAACACGTTGCGTATTTATAATTTTTTCATTTAATTATCATTTCAGAATTTATAATTTTTTTGTATTATAGGTACAGAAAATAGAAAGAAACTTTAAAAACTGAATTCGATAAAATAAAATAAATACGTGTATACATATACATTAAGATATTAATTAACTTATAAGAAATGTGTAAAAGTAAGAGAAAGATAATATTGCAAAAAATAATATAAAATTAAAGACATTAAATTTTAAATTTAATTAAAAATAATAACGATATTATAAATCTGCAAACTATAGTATTTTAAAAAAAGTATACATAAATAAAATACAAGAATCTAATTTAAAATATAAATTCACGTCATATTTCAAAAGTTTTATACGAATAATATTCTTTAAATATTCAATAAGAATTTAAATTAATATACATTAAAATTAAATTAAAATTATGTAAATGAGAGAGAGGATAGAGAGATTTTAACTAGGTATTGCCAAGTACTTTAAATCTCATAAATGATACTTGCAATTACTTATCTGGTCTGTTAAAACACGCAGGTGCAACTTCAACTGGTTATAATAGATCGATAGTTGCGTCGCTTACACGCACACTATGGACGGACTCTTGGATGAGTTTTTTCAGAAGATGCATCCGAGTGTAACTTTACCCTTCAACGAAGTATAAACCAGGCAAGCGCATGCGCCTATTGCGAAATCTTGACGTCTCGAATCCGCGCTTGTAGTCTCAGCTTCTTTCGGTTTCCGATCACGTTTTACTTTTTTCGATTAAAGTTATCAAAAATTGAATTGTGTTGTATTCACAGGTCAAATCTGAAAAAACATAGCATCGGGTGATTTAAAAGAAGGTTACTTTGCCAGATGGCGTGGTCCCCGTCGCTTTACCCAGCGACGAGGACCTCGCTGGCGATGATGTTTGCGATCCAAAATTAGTCAAAACACGCTTTAAAAATGGGTTGTAAACTTGGTAAATTGGCTTCTTCAACAGCCGAAGTTCAAGGAATGTGTTCGGGACGTGAGAGTCCACCGCCACCGCCAGCTACAGATCCAAGACTCCCACTTACAGCTAGACAAAAATATCTGCTCACAGCCAGCTGGAAGGCCATTGCCAAAGCAATGGAACCCACTGGCGTATATATGTTTATTAAGTAAGTATCTTTTTATATATGTTTATTAAGTGGGAAGGAGAGGGGGCGGGGGGGGGGGGGGGGGGGGGGGGGGGGGGGGGGGGGGGGGGGGGGGGGGGGGGGGGGGGGGGGGGGGGAGGGGGGGGGGGGGGGGGGGGGGGGGGGGGGGGGGGGGGGGGGGGGGGGGGGGGGGGGGGGGGGGGGGGGGGGGGGGGGGGGGGGGGGGGGGGGGGGGGGGGGGGGGGGGGGGGGGGGGGGGGGGGGGGGGGGGGGGGGGGGGGGGGGGGGGGGGGGGGGGGGGGGGGGGGGGGGGGGGGGGGGGGGGGGGGGGGGGGGGGGGGGGGGGGGGGGTGGGGGGGGGGGGTGGGGGGGGGGGGGGGTGGGGGGGGGAGGGGGGGGGGGGGGGGGGGGGGGGGGGGGGGGGGGGGGGGGGGGGGGGGGGGGAGGGGGGGGGGGGGGGGGGGGTGGGGAGAGGGGGAGGAGGAGGGGGGGGAGGTGGGAGGAGGAGGGGGAGGAGAGAGGAGGGGGAGGTGGGGAGGGGAGAGGGGGCGGGAGAGGCTGTGGGGGAGGGGTGAAGGGTGGGGCGAGGTGAGCGGGAGTCGGAGTAAGGGCTCGGGGTGGAGGGTGAGAGGAGGGCGGGAGAGGGGGGGGGAGGGGAGGGGGAGGGTCGAGGAGTGGGGAGGGGGGAGGGTGTAATGGGAGGGGAGGGTGCAGGTGTGGGGGGTGGGGGGGGAGGGGCGTGGAATGTCGGGGCTAGTGAGAGGGGAGGGGGGGGGAGGGGGAGAGGGGCGTTGTTCCGTTTAGGTGGGGGCTGGGGGGGTCTGGGAGGCGGGGGGGAGGGGGTGGTGTCGGCGGGTGGGCGGGGGGGGGGCGGAGGAGGGGGTGGGTGGTGGACTGGGTGCGTGGAGCAGGGCGGTGGTTGGTGGTTTCTTGTATTTTTCGTTTTTTTTGGGTGTGGCTGTGGGGAGTTTCCGGTGTTTTGGAGATGCTGGGTGGGTGTTAGTGTGGGGGTTTTGTTGTATGGGGTGGAGGGGGGGGGGGGGGTGGCGGGGGGCGGGGGGGGGGTGAGTGAAGGCGGGGAAGGGTGGGAGGGGGGGGGATGCAGATTGGGGGAGGTGTGGGGGAGGGTTGGGTGCGGGGGGCGCGGGATTCACGCGTGGGGGCGGTTCTTGGGGTTGGGGCGTGGGGAAGGGGGTTGGGGGGGGGAGGCAGGGGTTTGTGGGGGGTGGGCCGTGATGGGCAGTGGGTTGGGTTGGGGAAGTGAGGGAGAGGGGGAGGGGGTGCGCGAGGGGGGGGGGGGGAGAGGGGGGTGGGGGAGGGGAGTACAGGCGGGGGGGATAGGGGAAGGGGAAGGGGGAGGGGGGGGGAGGAGAGTGGGGGGGGGGAGATGGTGGGGGTGAGAGGGGGGCGTTGCCGTGGCTGGGAGGTGGGGAGCGGGGGGATGGGGGGGTAGGTCGCGATAGGGGGTGGACGGCGGGGGTGGAGGGTGGGAGGAGGGAGGAGGGTAGAGGGGGAGGGAGAGTGTATGGGGATGGGTGAGGGAGGGGGAGGGGGTGGGGGGGGGGGGAGCGGAGGGGCAGGGGTTGGGGGGGGTGGGTTGGGGTAGGGGGGTGGGGAAGGGGGGGGGGATGGGGGGAGGGAGGGAGCTGGTGTGGGAGGTAGTCAGTGGCGATGGGGGGGGGGGTTGTTGGTGGGGGGGGGTTAAAAGGGGAGTGTTGGTTGATGGGGGAGGGGAGGAGAGGGGTGTGGGGGAGGGGGTGGGAGGGGAGTGTGAGGGGGAGGTGGGCGGGGTGGCGGATGGGTGTGAGGGGGGTGGGAGGGAGGGGTTCGGTCGGAGGGTGGGGGGCAGGGGGTTGGAGTGGGGTGGGTGAGGAGGGTGTTTTTTGTGGGTTTGTTGTGGTGGTTGTAGGGGGAGGAAGTGGAGTGAGGCGCGAGGGAGAGGCGGGGGCTTGGTGGGGGAGCGGCTGGCGCTTGCGAGGGAAAAACTAAAGAAGAGTACGAGATGCGGTGAACAGATCGAACGCACCAGTACAGGGGGTGACACGGTACGTAGCAGGATAAGACAGAAGCTCTAAAAACAAGAGCGGGGGAAAAGGGCACGAGGGGGGCGTCGTGGACGAAGGGGCGTGAAGTCTCATTGATTTGCACGATCTGATGAGGGGGGGAAAATAAGGGCAGATGGACAAAGGGGGAGGAGCCAGGGGGAGGAACGCTGGTTGGGGGTGGGATGCAAGCAGGGACAGCAGGGGAAGAGTCGGCCGAAGGTAGGTAAATGAAGAGGAGGAATGGTCGGCTAGGTTCCCCTTCTGTAGGAGTATAGAGGGTTGATTGGCGGAACAGGAAAGGATGGCAGAGGGAAGAGGCATGATAGGAAAGTGAAGTGTAAGATGACAGGAAACGACCCAAAGTGAAATGTCGGCTTGATGGGAAATAACAATAAATTTAAAAATTAATATTTTTAAATTTAAATTAAACAAAATCATGGAAGGGTGAATTAAATTAATTTGACAAAAAAATATATTAATATTATCATAAAATGCACTATTTTTCACACTTTAGTAAAATAAGCTTACTAAACCTAAGCCGTAGATCATAAAACGAGAATCCATTAAAAGTTTTTCATTTTTAAAAGAGCAAAACGAAAACGCTTTCTATTTTCACTGATTTGAAGGGTATTGTATATTGAGAATTGATACTTAAATAATGAAAGTTTTGTAATCTTATAAAATTTATTATAATAGTTACCAATAAGAAAGGTTTTTCGAAACAAAATTTTTGTGAAAAACTGATCCATTTTCGAAGGCGCGGAACAGGAAGGACGAGGAGGGGAGCCAAGGGTGGGGATAAGCGGGGGGGAGCCCTCAGGACCTAACGAGGGGCACGAAAGGGAAGGATAGTAGAAGGGCCGAAGCAGGGGGGGGACAACGAGCCATAGGGGGGGGGGATCGAGAGGGTAGAGTGGGAGGACCAGGGAGGGGGGGGATAGGAGCAATCGGAGAAGGGGCAGAGAGGAGGGGCCGACGAGGGAAGGTGAGTCGGATAATGGGGGGGAAGGGAAGCGTGGGGCCGGCCTTGCAGAAGGAGGAAAAGAGGGAAGGGGGGAAGGGAGGGGTGAAAAGCAAAGGGAAAAGTAAGCGCAGATGTATATGTCGGAGAACGAAAATTGCGAGGTAAGAACATTAGGGATTAAGCCTACAGTATGCGATGGCAGACTAAAGCGACGAAAGAGGGAAGCGGCGGGATGCGAGAGGAGCCCCCGAGGGTACTGGAGATGGGGGATAATGGAAGAGGGGGGGACAAGGGCGTCAGGCTTCGCGAGTACGAGGGTAAGAAAGCAAAGGACGGCCAAAAGGGACAGCCCAAAGACGAAAGGAAGGGGAAAAAAGGGAAGGGAAGACATAACAGCGGGGGGGGCAATCAGTCCACTATGAAGGGGAGGAGGAAGGAAGAGATAGCGGGGGGGGGAACCGCTGGGAGGTGAGGTATGGAAATGAGGTAAGCAAGGAAGGTAGGAAGGGGGAAGTGAAAAGGAATTAGTAATAGTAGTAATTATATAAATGGACTTAGAAATTATTGAAAATAACAGAAAAGTTTTAATTAATAATGTTGAAGAATGAAGCATAAATTTCATATCATCTAATAAAATTAATATTTATTGCTTAAGATAATTATAATTTATGTTATAATTATATTATAGTTATAATTATAATATAAGTTATAATTATCTTATTAAAATTAATTATAACGTAATTATACTACTTCTGTAATTATTTTCTTTTCTGGAAGAGTATTTACCAATTGGTGTGAATAACAAAACTAAAAACACTCCGTTATATTATTGTTATAAATAGAATATAATAGAATAATGTAAAAAAGACGTTAAACCCATTAAATTTGCATTATATAATTATTTAGGATATCGTTTAAGAGTACTTCGCCCAGCAAAAAAAATAAAAATAAGATTGTAGATATATGTAAGATAATGTAACAGAATAATAAGTATAACATGAAGATTAATTGATTTATAATATAAAATTATACTAAAGTGAATAATCAATTTATATGAAATACGCTAATATGTAAAAAAAATAATATCTGCATACAACAATTACTATTGAAAATTAATATTAATAATGTAAAAAAAATGAAAATAAATAAGAAAAGAAAGTAAAACATTTTTATTTTACAAAATTTTATTTTATTTAATTTTTTAATGTCTTAAACTATTTAAAATATTAATAAATAAATTTCACAATTTATTAACAGGAAAATATTTAAATTACTACTATTTAAAGATAATATTATTCAGCATATATAATTTTTATTTTATTTTTATTCTACAAAATCTATAATAAATTATAATAAAATAATATAAATTATAAAATAATAAATTATCTTATTGCTGCTTTTTATATGATCGCATTATAGTAAATTAATGAAGATAAAAATTATTTATCTTTAGGAACACTTAATTTCGATTTTGTTCAAATGTATTACATGGCTGAAAAAATAAAAACAGATCGCGAACCCTCATATTTATCAATTTCAAAAGCACTTTCTAAAATCAATAAATGAGTATTCAGTTCTGTATAAAATGATTTACTATAAACATTAATCAAAAATTTTTTTTTGAACTTGTATACTTTTAACACTTATATTTGTTTCTAAGTTCTATAATTATGTTTTTGATCCATTTTTTATTAGTTTTCTTTCTTTATTGCATAAATTATTAATTCTCTATTGCATAAAATTGCATAAAATTGCATGCATCGTGTGATATGCAATTGCATCTATTGCATCAATTCTATTGCAAAAAAAAAATCAATTCTCGTTCTTTAGAATTAAAAATTAGATCATAATATATTTTTTTTCATAATGTATTATAATGTATTAATTAATTTTGAAATAATTTATTAAGTAATATTTATTATTTACTATTAAAAATTTTTAATGATTTATTTACTTAATAACCTAAAATAACAATCTCTCTGAATGTTACAATTTTTATTTATTTTCATTATAAATAATATTTATTCTTATTTAGTATACAATAATAGCTCAGATTAAATCAGTATTATTTTTTTATTACTTTTAAATATTTCTTTTAAAACATTTTTATATTCGAGTTTTAAAAGTTGATGTTAAAAAATTGATATTAATATTTATATGATGAGATATACATATATACATAATTGATGTATATACAGAAATATATACATAATTGATGTATATACAGAAATATATACATAATTGAGTAAATTGTGAATGAATTACATCTCTTTTTATAAAATAATTCCAAATGTCTCAAAATTTTTTTGTAATTTTCAATTTTATTATAATAAAATATCTTTTATATTTTCTTGATGTAAAAATAATATTTTGAATAAATATTTTATAGTTAAAAGAATTGTAGAAAACACAAAATTTTTTAACGAGTGGTATAAGTACTATCAATAATTTTTATTTCTATAAAAATTTATAATATTATACCAATAAATAATTTGTAAATCTATTATAGTATACGTAAACTACTATTTTTTGAATATTTTTGGATTTCTAATACAAAATTTTGTTAATTGTTTATATATGTACGTATTTTTTATATTTCTATGTTTTTATTTGAATACTAATTATATTATAATTTTTATAGCTATAAGTAATAATATATGATTAAATAAATTTCGTAGAAAGACCTCCCCTGATTAACCTGATATAGATTCCAAGACTTACAAAGGATATATTTAATATAAATAGATTTTATTGCATAAAGTTGTTTGCTTTTTCAGATGGCGGTGAACATTAACTTTTTTGTACAATCTTTACCGTCAGACTATTATCTATCCAGATCTCTGAAACTTTAAGACCTGTACAATCCGATAAATTTCCACCTATGGTAAATCAGATGCTTCTAAGCACTAAGATTTTAACGAATTATCGTAAAATCTTATATTGTGGTATATTATAATAATGTTTCATAGAGAAAATAAGTCTTAGTAGAAAATAAGAGTAATAAGAAAATAAAATATCAGTTCCTTTATCACAAATTTGGGTCAAGAAAATTTTGATTTATAGTAATGAGCTTTACGATATGTATTTGAAATAACATAACATATTGTAATACAGTATTAGTTAATGATTAAATGTATATATTAATTCAAGTAATGAAATTAAATACGAAATATATTTTTTTAATTTAAATGTTTTCATTTTTACAATTTTTCTTTTGATAATTTTTTATTGTTAGCAAATTGTATCTATAAAAAATTAACTTGCATCTTCATGCATAATATTCATAATAAGTCTATTTAAGCTAAAACTCATTTTCTTAAAGAATATGTTTTTTACTATAAAAACTTGATGTTTATTGTATGAAATAATGAGGAAGGGGGGGGCGATGGTGAGGGCGGTAGAAAGGGAATATGCACATCAAGATACGACAGGATGAAAAAAACGAAAAAAAGGATAGGGTGTGATATGAAAATAAGGAGAACGACGTGGGTAAGAGTTAGGAAGGAAGATGCGGGAGAGAGCAAAGAAGGCACGAAAGGACGAGGCCCGGGCGGGCGGGATGGACTTGAGGAAAAGGGATAGAGACCAAGTTAGGGGAGTCAACAGGGGAGAAAAGAGGGAAGAGCTAAAATAGTAAAAGGAATGAACATATGGGAGCCACGAGCGTAGAAGGATTGAGGATGGTGCTGGTAGAGTCAGGTGTAGTGAAGCTGAAGTAAGAATAGGGAAAAAGTAGCGCAGATGAAGAGAGACACGCAATGTATTTCATACTTCAGTTCATAAAATATAAGGTCAATAATAATTTACAAAAATTTATTAAATATAATGATAAAAAATAATAAATATAAACAATAGTAAACATAACAGCATTGTATTTAATTGATTGTGATGTGCTTGAAATACACGGAATAATAAACTTGTATACCAGTTAGGTAATATTTCTAGTTATATAATAAAATAATGTATACTTGATTGTGAAGATATGTTTTAATTGAAGTATAAAATATTCATTTTTCTAGAAATGTATTAACATTTTATTATTAAAAAATTTCTACCAAATTAAAATTGTATCTAAAACTTTCGTAAATGTTATTTTTATTATTCTTATTAGTAATATTATCTTCTATATAATTTATTAAAGGCATAACTGTAATTTATTTAAATAAAATTAATATTTTAATTATTTAATATACAAATTAGAGATACTTTCAATTAAAAATTATGAACAATAAGTGTTATTCAATAAAAATTGAAATTGCAGACTATTCGAAGAAAACACCGAACTTTTACATCTATTCACAAAATTTAAAGATTTAAGAACAAAAGAAGAACAGTCAAGAAGTATGGAACTAGCTGAACATGCACAAAAAATTATGAATACCTTGGATGAAGGAATCCAAGGCCTCGATAACATAGATGTCTTTCTCACATTTTTTCATCAAGTTGGTGCAACGCATACAAAAATACCCGGATTCAATAGGGAATATTTTTGGGTAAATAAAAAATAAAATTTGCTAAAACTTGCTACATAATCTTGTATGAAGTCTAAATTGTAACTTTGTTTTTAAATAAAATATTTGAAAATAGATCGTTAATATATTTCGTATTTTATTTTATTTCATTCATTTATTAATTGACTAAGAAGTCAAACTTCTACGCAACGCGAATTAGTAAATTTTAAACCAGCCTAATATAAATATAATTTGCGTAATAAATATAAATACAATTTTGTTCGTTTCTTAAATGAAAATTGCATGCCATAAGTTATATCGTGGTTTTATATGCGTGAATAAATAAATTAATAATTATTATATGACAATAAAACGCAGAATAATGTAACTATTAAGAAATTATAAATATTATCAAACTAACGCAAAATATATGCGCTATATGATTCTATATGAGCAACTGCCTTAAGAAAAGAGAACA